>VURO01045581.1:0-12619 GCA_015108175.1 Pelvicachromis taeniatus | reverse complement strand
CATATGAGGACATTCTTTTTAAATTTTGATCAAACAGTGGCGGTATAATGTCCTCGTAAGAGGATATCAGGCCCTTGTAGAGCAAAATGTTGTATTTTGGTTTAAATAACCCAAAATGTGATGTCCACATATGTGGGCGGCAGGGCCTAGGAGGTTAAAGGTAGCCTATGGACTGTTTAAGCATAAAAAAAAAGCATCTAATTCAAGGGATGAGCCAGTGTTGTATCTATATCCAACTTAGCAAAGGTCTAAAAGCTATCTTTAACAGATGAACAGTATCTGAAAGTCTTTCAGAAACGGGAAACAAATGGAGTAAAGACCACACACAGGACCTGAGAGATGTATTTTTAAGTTCACCAATCTACTGTTCGACGAAGTCCCATCTGAAATTGTCTTAGTGGAAGTGTGGCTGTCACAAAGCAGTTCAAGGAAGTGAAACCAAGGGGAAAGGTTCAGGTAAAGGACATAAGCACTGAAAATCTTTTTATAGAGAAATTAACCCAAATGTTACATTTCCTAGCTCAAATTGGTAGCAATATATGGAAGATATATCAGAAGAGAGGCATAATAGTGCCTACGGCCATTTTAAAAGCACAGTGGAAGCACTGTCATGGTTAGGGGCTGCATTTCATCCAGTGTGGGGATCTTGTCAAAACTGAAGTAATTATGAATGCGGAAAAGTATCAGTACAGCTTCATTATCAGTGTGGCAATATTACTAAAACACACTGCCAATGCATCACTATCAGTCATGGATAGACCTCCTCAGAGCCTAGACTTCAATATCATGGAAGCAGAACAAAGCAAAAGTTTTGAATGTCAATCAAGAAGACTGGAGCACTATTCCTGAAGACTGCTAAAAGAAATTACAAGAGCGCTTGCCTAAGAGAGTTCAGACTGTGTTTAAGAATAAAGGTGATCACACCAAATATGTTCTTCCAACTGCATTAGAGTTGGACTCCATTTTTGCCTCATATAGATCAAGAATTTTGCAGAATACTGTAGAACAAAACAATTCAAAAGAAAAAAAGAGAGAAATCTATTAAATAAAATGAATAATATTGACAACAGAAATAAGGAAAACTGAATTTAATGAATTTAACTCCACTGGTTTAAGTGTAAAATTAGTTTACCTCAATTCAAAGACAATCTGGCTTTAATTTAAAGAACAAGGATCTAAGTGATGATCTTCACAAACTCACACTGGGGCAAATTAATCACAAATTAAATTTCTGAGGACTCCAAAAAGAAGAAAAAAAGAGAAACTATTGTGGATTTTCATCAGTTTTGAGTTCTACCGACCAACAGTCAGACTCCTAACAGAGCCAGTAATAGTCTGAGGGATCACAAAAAAACATGGACTAGTGCAAAGCAACTAAAGGCCGGTCTCAGAATGGCTAATGTTTAGTGACTTCACCATCAGGGTGAAATTTAACAATCATGCTGTGTATGTGTTCACATGAACAAGCCTGCAGGCTGTTGGAGCAATATTTTGCGTGTAAGCTGCGCTCTGCTCTCTGACTGACAGTAAACTCTTGGCACTCAAGTAGAAAGAAAAGAAATTATTAGTGCCATGGGTATTCATTATGATTTTCTCATTGAGCCTTTCCCCCCTTGAGTCTCACTGAGATAATAAAAAATATTTTACAAGTTAGCCCTGGCCAAGTTATCAGTCACATAAACTCGCATTTTAGAACAAGACATAAACAGCGTTATGCAATAATATCCATAACAAAATTAGGGCATTAACACAGAGACCACTAAAGAAACCCCTTCACCAAATTCTCTGTGAGGCCCTTAAATTCCTCAGTGGATGTGCAGACCTGTGAAAAACTAAACAAACTTATGGAAGCCCGTTTCCGCGACAAAAAAAAAAAAGTATTCATAACTTGAAATTTCGAATGCCATGTGATTCAGCTAACGCAAGGATTTCATCATTTGTGAAGCCACGCTGAAAATACTCAGCAATTTGTGCATTCATGACCGGTGTCTGTAATACTGGTTAGCTGTAGCAATTGTAGCTAGGTTCAGCTTCCGGGTAACAAGGAAATGGCGTCATTCACGTAGACTCCTGATTGGCAGCGCTAACTTGAAATTTCGAGTTATTTTTCTCAAAATTTTGAGTTAAGAAGTCGAAATTTTGACTTCTTAACTCAAAATTTCGAGAAAGATAACTCAAAATTTCGAATTATGAATACTTTAGTGATGGAAACAGGCTTCCATACAAACTAGAAAAGCCTTTAGCAGCAACAACCTGGAGTGATCATGTCTGTATAACTTCATCAGCTTTGCGCATCGTTTGGTTGAGATTTTGCACATTCTTCTCTACAACATTATTTTAGTTCACTGATGTTTGGGGGTATTTGTTTATGCTCAGCTCTCTGAAGCTTTCACCACAGTATTTCAATCAGCTTGAGATCTAGACTTCGGCTGCGCCATTGGAACACCTTTAATCTTTTCCTATTAAGCCATTTTGTTGTAGATTTGCTGTAGATTGTGTTGTTTCATACAACAAATCAATGGGACTCAACAATCCTTTGGTATACAGAGAAGTGCATGGTCAACTCAATGACAGCAACGTACCCAGATCCTGTAGCCCAAATCCTCACCCGTCCAATCCCATGCTTGAGGTGTTTGTGTCGATATGCTGTGATTGGTTTTTGGCAAACGTGGCGGTACACATTTGGACCAAATGTCACTTTGGTCTCATTTTCCTAAACAACACTGTTCCAGAAGTCTAGTGGTTTGTTCAGATGCAACGTTGCAAATCTCACCCATGATGGCTGCTTTAAAAAGGTTCTCTCGGGAACCTTTTTAAAACAGCCATACCCATTTTTTCTATTTTTACTGTCATCAACCGTAACATTTAGCATGCTAACTGAGGCATGTATAGCTTGGAATTCACCCCAAGGCCTGTATAGCTATAATATTTATCCCAATCTAGTGCTCAGAACATTAAATTCTGCATTGTTCATGGACAATCTACAAGATTTCTGATGGATAAGGTTCTTTGACATTTTGACATCTGACAGTCCAAACCTTTGTTCTTCTTTAACAGAGCGCCTTGTGAACTTTGCATAGATACAGCACCCACTTCCTCTTCAGATCCATTTCACAGATAAATGGTGCGATGGAGTCTAGATGTCAGGACATCTCTGGTACAAGAGATGTCCTGACATTTTCCTTTAGAATTCATGGGTATAATTTGGAGTTAATTCGTCTATTACTGATAACAGAGGAACATTACTTCCAAACCAATTTTCTGCTGTTTTTGGAGCTCCCACTTGTTACTGTTATCTAATCATTAAATGACTCCAGAGTAAGAATAATAAACCACAAAAGAACAGGCTGACTGCTTTCCTAACAGTACATGTCAGGGTGACATCAGGGTGATGTAGCCCCAAAAACCTGATGCAGCAAATAGAAGCTGACACCTGAGACCTGTAACAACCAGCTTGCTAACAGTGAATGTGACAGACAAGATAGGGAACCCCTGAAAGTTAAAGTTATTCATGGTTGGTTTGGGCATTCGTTGTTAGTATCCAAGGTTTCATATCCCCAACAGAGAGCTATTTAATTGCAGGCATAATGACTGTAAGCGGCTGTTTGGACAGAAGCTAAGCTCTGTGTCTCTTTCTCTCTGGGGATTCCTCTTCCTTCCGCTGCTAATGAAGCCATTTGCACACCTACACAGACACACACCTGTATGAGTGCAAGTGCATGCTGAGGTCAGACCGGTAGCCCCGCACATCCATAACTGCACATGCACGCACGCACACACACACACACACACATCAGACGTAAGTGGATCACACCTGCCAGATGGCTGTAGAACCATTCCTGTGCCTGATGTGAAAGACACTTGCGTTTTTAATGGCCAGCTCCTGCTCTTAACTTTGCCCCGTGTTAATCAAAGGAAAATCATGCACCTACATGGTGGGGAGTGGCACCGTACGGGCAGGAAATGGCTGGAAAATTGCGGTGGGAACCGAGTTCAGATGGCAGACAGGCTGCCACTTCAAAGGGAAGCGTCCATTTGAGATAAAAGTTTTGTAATCTGCACCCCTATGCTCTTCAACTTTGTCCCCTCCCTTCATTTGGTGTTACAGTGGTCATCGTCAGCTCTCCTATCATCATCACCTTCATCTGATCCCCCGGCTGAGCATGAGCAAGTATAGGAGATTTTATGCAGTAACTTTGAAGATGGCTTTGAAAACAAATGTAATCGAAAGCAATTTTTTATTTTTACCAGACACGAATGATATCTTTGTGTTTCTCTGCTTTGTTTACATGAAAAGAAACAATTTAAAAGTAGAAGTAGACAGGAGCTGATGTTCAGAGATATAGCCGACTGCCAGTACGTGGGAGGAAAGTCAATGAATAATGAAACGACCTCCTAAGTCTCAGTAACATATAATAAAGCTATTTATCATGCCTCATACCCGCCGGCTGGTCACGAAGGCAGCATGTCATTAAAAATCAGCAGATGTCCCTACCTCAGGACGAGTCTCACAGTTCCTCCTGAGGTATCCCGATATGTTTGCAAGGCAGAGATAATCCAGCTAAGCATCCTGTGGAATTCTGTTTTTGTGCTCGTGAGAGCACAGGCTTACACATACATCTGAGTGTTAGTCTAACCCTAATCTAACACAGGGGTGTCAAATATAAGGCTTGGGGGGCAAAACTTGGACAAGTCCAGTCCGGCCACTGGATGCTTTGAACAATGTGAAAGGAGGCATTAATTTCTGGACTTCTAACTGAGTTTGTCTCAAGTTTGACAACCGTTCTTACTGTTTTAGTTATTGCCACCAGTCAATCATACTACACTAATTCTACTAGTTAATAAATAAGCAATCAAATTTCAGAAAACTGCATTATTTCAGTTACTATAGAAATATCTAGAAATCCATCCATTCACTTCTGCTTATCCTTTTTCAGGCTGGAGCCTATCCCAGCTGTCTTGGGGCAAGAGGCGAGGTACACCGTGGGCAGGTCGCCAGTCTAACACACATAGAAAAACAACCATTTGCACACAGTCACTCCCGCATTCACACCTATGGGCAAGTTAAAGTTTCCAATTAACTTATCCCCTCAAACTGCATGTCTTTGGACTGTGGGAGGAAGCCGGATTACCCGGGGAGAACCCACGTAAACACCACACAGAAAGACCCCGGCCTGATGGTGGAATTGAATTCAGGACCTTCTTGCTGTGAGGCAACAGTGCTAACCACCGTGCCTCCGTGCTGCTCCTTCTATCTAGAAATATACATAGAAATATATTTTTTTCTTCCAGGTCCACAGGAAATAATAATAAAAAAAAACAGAAATGAAAAAGAAAAAGAAAAAAGAAACAACCCTTCTCCAAAAAAAAAAGAATGAAAAAAAAGAAGAGAAAACAGAATGACTTCTGTAATTTTACACATTTATTTCTTACAATCTAAACCAGATTTTGTTAAGCATTTAGTTAGGTCAAGTATAATTGACATTTATATTATAAGATTATGCCACCTGTTGTATGAGCACCCGATGATGCATACTGCTTGTTGTAAGATTTAATAATTAGAATTAATGTGTGACATTTGACCGTATCGTGACCTGTTGTGGTGAGCCAAAGCAAAGGGTAGCCAGAGTCCTCACTGGTCCCTGGCCAGGACCTTGGCCGGTACCTGAACCTGCACCTGCTGTTTTTGGCTGGAGGATAAAGTGGAAAGTTCCCAGCAGCAGAGGGCGAGGTTACTGGTCCCTATAAATTAAGGGACCAGAGGACATCAGAGGACTCTGCTTCGTTCTGTCCGTTTCTGTGTTGCTCTGCTGTCTGTGCTTAAGGCTCTACACTCGGGGTTTTGCTTTGCTTGCTTTGCTATGTGTTGTATTGCTGTTCTGTGTATGTACTTTCTTGCTGTTCATATGATTCAGTATATTAAACTCTGTTCTAAGAATTCCACTCGTTTCCAGAGGATCTTTTTGAGTGAACTGATTTTAAATGGATCTATAAAAAAAAACCAAAAAAAAAACCTGGATCTCCACATTGTTCGTGGAATGAGGTTATCATGTTGGCTTCAAAACTGGCGACGACGACTTTCTCTCAGAAACTGAATAAAAATGAGGTGGATCTGACAAAGAGGTCAAGTGAGTTTGATCTTACCCTGATGTTGTCGAAGGATGCCTTGTTGGTGACGTCATACAGAAGGAGCAGAGCTGAGGAGAGAAAATAAAAACGTCATGTTTGAAATTTGATCGAACTTCACACCCATGTTCTAATATATTAGAGTAAAATTTCATCTCTTCTTATACATCTCTTTCCCACCCCTGTGGTGTCAATTCAGAGCCACACTTTGAGAAGTTATTGATTCACAACAATAATTATTTAGCATTTTATTACCGTTTCCTATGTGATTGGAGCAGAATTGGCTGAAATCTTTGGCTTCTATGACACATGAAAACCTTTAAGATATCGTCATGCATCTATTTGATGGCAATGATGACAAGGTTTCACTGACACGTAGTTCTTTTTTTTTTTCTTTTAATATATCCTCTTCTAAATGTCAAGGTAGCCTACAGATAACAGATAGCTGTACGGAAAATGAGCATTGCTTTAGCCAAGCATGTTTTCCAGAACTTTGCAAAGTCTAATTAGATTTTACTCACAAAAGGTCAACTTAGATGCATGTGGGAAATTCTGCAGTCTATGTTATGACACAACTGTATGGGGAACACCATAATTACATAGGAGAATACACCATAAACTTTAGACATCTCATATCTCCCAACAAAATGAACCCAACTACATTACAAGAAACGTGAACTTGTGGTGTTCAATCAAGGTGGAGGTATGTATTTTTCTATTTGTCTCCTACCTAACTTTGAACTGGCGCTTCACCTTTAAGAAAAGAAAAAAACAAAGAAAAGAAAAAGTGATTTTTCTGGTATTTTAAGGCTCTTTGGATTTTGCTGGATGAAAACTTTCAAATAAAATGCCCCCCACTGTTAGGTGAGCAAAGTGCTGATCTCTTTCATTTACTACGGTATTAGCATTATATCTGACAACATAATTGCGCGCGTGAATTCTAATTACCTCCAACTGCATTGTTCGGCTGTGCAGCATAATATCACCTCAGGTGTTACTGGAGGGTGTGTATTATAAAGCTCTAGACAGAAAGAAAAACTCATTACAGCTGCGAGGGCAATTCTAACTCATTCTCACAGCTGGAACAATCTTCTCTTTTCAGAATTAGCGTAAGCTATTTACCTCCACAGCACCTCCTCTCCTACTACTGCATGTAATCCCTCCACTCATCTTCTCCATTACTTACATCTCACTCCATCCTCATTCTGCCACTTTATTCCATGCACACCCTAAAGTATGTCTCCTGTTTACTCTCCTTATGCGTCCCCCGACTCTGGTACTCCGGAGTCAAGGCTGCATTTTTGCCTATTTTGGATTAAATCCTTTGTTCATTCCAGCCTGACAAGTGCGTGAAGGGTGTTTAATGAGTTGTAATCACCATCAGCTACCGGCAAACTGAAAAAGCACAGTGAGGGGGAGAGGCAAGAGGGAAGCATGAAGAAAAAAAGAAAAGGAAGGACAGAGCGAGAGAGCGAGAGATGATCTGCCACCACAAGTTAATTTCCTCTCCCGTTGTTTATAAGACTCCAGAAGAAGGCGAGAGTAAACCACAAGGAGTTGCTTTCCTTCACCCTCCCCTAATCCAATTACATCTTGCCAAAAGCAAGACAGATGAAGTTGGAGAACTTTCTCACAGTAGCTGCGAAGCAGAGTTTAGTTATCACAGGTCGCAAAATAATAGGCAGGAGAATGAAGGAACAACTCTGCAAAAAAAAAGAGAAGTACCACTGGTTTTAGGTGTTGGGGTGTGATTGCAGCATATTAATGTGTGCAAAACGTTTGGAAGTGTGCCTCAGTCTCTATGTGGGCACTCAGATTTATCTGCAATCGCAGATTCAGTCACAGATTCAGATGCTGAGGTGTACCGATGTTTGCACATGGTCAAAATCACAAGTACAATTTGCACATGTGTGAAAGAATATGCAAATATAATCAGTCAGAAAAATTATTGTGAATAGCCTCAGTGCCCTCAGGCAGCCCTCCAGTCGGCTGTCTGTGTCTGACAATGCATAAACAATGAATTACACTATTCACCACTCTTCATACTAAATAGCTGCAAGTCAGGATTGCTAATGTACAACTACCTTTACACGTAAGATAGGAAGGTTTTAGTGGTATTGGTTAGGGTGAAGCGGTGCCTGTTTCTCTTTCAGGAAATAGTCAGTTTTAAAGTCAGTGTGTAAAATATTGGCCACGACGTGACAATAAATTGCAGTCAACTGAGTTCTGCTTTCTTACCCCTCCCAGTTCAAGAACATAATCATAGCTATGGTGGCTGCTGTAAGACAAAATGTTTTAGTCAGTCAAGAAAGATCAAAACCACTAAATGTACCCCATAATTGCTGGTGTGTTTCTGCTACTGTCTGGACAGCAGTTTTTCCCTATCTGTCGAAGTCTACTGTTGGCTGTTTACCTCAGCTGTCAATGCTGTCAATGGTGTGAAGCGTCCACATCGCTTTGCTCTGAAAGAAGATGTAAAACTTTGTGAAAGGAGTCCGACATGGGTAAATGAGCCAGAGAAGCTCACTTCTGACCAATGAGAGCCATACTGAAGTGAGTTGTTGAGGATATCCCAAATTTTTACTCTTACCTCTTACTCCCAACCCAAAGTAGAAAGTAAATAGACAATACCCTTCTGACAATAAAAGGATATTGTCATCAGACAGTCACCTATGTTTGCCAATGTGATAACTTCAAAATGAGGTGACATAGGAGCTTCAAATTGATACCACTGACCTCAAGGTCAGATGTCAAGTTTTCTGAAAATCTTTTGAATGCGATAACTGCAGAATATGAGTTGTTGAAAGTTATTCTTTTACTTCACAGCCAGCTAATCTTGTTTCTTCAGATGCTTCCAAATTCATATGTTATTCATCACACACATAATCATACACAGTACAACATGTAGTGAATTGCTTATTGATGTGCAATGCCCGACCATTAAACTACAATAAAGAAGTTTACAAAATGTTCACATTAAAAATGTAGAAATTTACAGTAAAAAAGAAACAAAATGTGCAAATAACAATTTAAGAAATAAATTATAAGAAGAATGCAAGTAAACAGAGTGCAGCGGTGATGTGATGTATGAGGGTCCAGTCCTACCCCTGGTCGAGGGCGCGAATAGCCTGAGGGAAGACGCTCCTCCTCATTCTCTCTGTTTTGGCCTTAAGAGAGCGGAAGCACTTCCCAGACCTCAACATTGAGAAGAGTCCATTGTTGGGATGGGAGAGGTCCATCATGATCTTCCTGGCTTTGGTCTTGCATTGCTTGGTATAGATAGACAGCATTTCAGGAAGCTCTGATCAAATGATGCGTTCGGCCGAGCGAACCACTCTTTGCAGATCTCGTCTGTCCTGCTTGGTGCTGTTCCCAAACCAGGTGCAGATGTTTCCCGTCAGGATGCTCTTAATGGTGCAGGAGTAGTTCTTAAGCACCCTCAGCGGCAGATGGAAGTCTCTGACGGGCTTTCTTAATCAGGGTGTTGATGTGACAGGACAATGATGATGTGGACACCCAGGTACCAGTAACTGTCCATTCTCTTCACTGGCGCGCCACTGACGAGACAATCAGGGGCTCGTAATTCCTCTCCTGATTTGTACCAAAGTCTACGATCAGCTCCTTAGTTTTGCTGACAAGTTTGACAGCAAACTTGACAATGGAGGAGGTGTCTGATGTGGCCACACAGTCGTATGTATACAGTGAGTACAGCAGGGTGCTTAAAACACAGCCCTGAGGCACTCCATGGCTGATTAGGATGGAGAGGGAGACATGTTTTCCCACCCTCACTGATTGGAGTCTGTCTGCGTGGAAGCTGAGGATCCGCTGACACAGAGATGAGCTCAGTCCTAGATCCTTCAACTTGGTGAAAAGCTTTGAGGAAATTATTGTGTTGAATGCTGAACTATAGTCCACAAACAGCATCCTAACATAGTTCCCTCTGCCAGTGTCCAGGTGACTCAGGGATGTGTGGAGCAGGTGAGATATGGCATCGTCTGTGGAACGATTAGTCCCGTATGCAAACTGAAGCGGCTCAATGGTGGCAGGAAGTGAAGAAGTCCTCCTTTAAAGATAATTGCTCTTTCCCTGCTAAAATCTGTAGCATACAGTGACATTTATTTTCGATCTCCTTTTTGTTGTAATGGTGTAAATGTGTATGTTTTTCATAGTTTTAAAAAATACATTAGCGACTGTTATTTATAACCTCTGACAGGTCTATGTGTGAGTCCAGCAACTAAAGCACATGAAATGTCTTTTGAGCTCTCTGATGTGTGGCACTAAAATGTGGGGGAAAAAAACGCCTCATGTTCAGACTTTGTACCGCAAGCAGAAAAAAGGCCTTTTGTCACAAATGAGGGAGTTTGAGACTTCTCCTTAATTGCTGTGACATTTGTTTGGGCAGAAAGCTGAGAGCTGAGAGTTTTATATGCAGGCAACACACCGTGGCATTACTCATTCCACAGCTCAGAGAAAACAAGGCTCCTCACTCATATCATATCAGATTCAGACAGCCAATCCACCAAGACACCTTTCATCTTTGCATGTGACCCCAGCACAAACTATTATCAGTATTACACACAATATGGACGACTTTGTGAGACACCTTGACAATCCAAGTGCGTGCATGAAAGTTTGAGCATGAAGAGCTGGAGAGTGAACTGATCCGTACAGTGTACTGCCATCCATCATCTCTCAGATGATAATCTGTGTCAACAATCACTCGTTGACCTTGCCTGCTCTCCTTCCCTTGAATATACAAATCATGTGCATTTAAATGCAAATAGGAACAGGTTAGCGATGTGCTGTTGGGTAGCATGAGTGCTGAATGCTAAAATTTCCAAAACATGACACCTAAATAAATCTAAATATCTTGCTTTACTTCAAACTGTCAAATTTCATAAACATGATCATTGAATATTTAATTAAACATTGGTGTTTTTTCACAGTTAAAGAATAAAATTATAATAAAGAATAATTAATATGTGCATATTAATTGTTTTACACACATTACCACGGCTGTGATGTTTTTTAGCTAAGCTATAATATATATCTTAACCAAACTTGGCCATTCTTGGCCCTTGAAAGCATATGATGTCACCAAACTGTCAAGCAACCACATACGAATGTGCTAAAATGACCCATTTGTAGCTTTCATATATATGCAACCATAATGAAAGCTAAGTTATGAATAACTAACTAGCTATTCCCTTATTCACAAGGGTTCACAAGAGGAGGCTACGTCATGTTTTGATTTGTTAGATTTGTGCACCACATGCTCTTCCTAAAGCAACCCCAAAGGGATTTGTGTCTCTTCTAAGGACTGAAATTGACATTTTTAATTGATTATTTTGGTTCCTGTGCTGTAGAACATGTTGAACAGTGTTTCATCAGTCAACTTCACCCCTCAAAGTCAGGGGGCGGGGCTAGCACTAACCTGGTCACTGTGCCACTGTGTCTATTATCTGGGATCGATCTGTCTCAGGTTGCTGTTTGGAGACATAAATCAGTTTTTACTGTCTGTGCAATAACAGTTTTACTGTTACTTTAGCTGTCGTTAAATATTGTTAAGATGTTGCTTAGGTTTTTGCACGGAAAAAACTGCCTTGGCTACTTTTAAGTTATGCTGTGTCACTGAATAGTATGCTGTGTCAGTTCAATTTTATTTATATAGTGCCAAATCACAACAACAGTTGTCTCGAGGTGTTTTATATTTTATGGTCAAGACTCTATAATAACAGAGCGAAAACCCCACCAATGAGAACATCCCCTGTGATCAAGCCCTTAGCAACAGTGGGAAAGAAAAACTCTCTTTTAACAGGAAGAACCCTTTTCTAGAACCAGGCTCAGAGAGGGGCAGCCATCTGCGTCAATACTATTGAACTATGATGTTGTTTTGTCCAAAATATCTTTATGGCTAATTTTCTTGAACTATCATGATATTTTTGGTGGCTATATCAATCAGCTCTACTAATAAGTATGCCTACCGTAATTTCCAGACTATAAGCCGCTACTTTTTGCACAAGCTTTGAACCCTGCGGCTTATTGTCCGGTGCGGCTTTTCTAAGGCTTTTTCATGATTTTTGTGACATCGTAAGAGGATTTGTTTTGGTTTGTTCCGCCATTTTGCCTGGCGGAAAGGCATGTGATCAGACACGGAAAAGAGTGATATGTTGGTCATATGTCCGTCCGCCAGCCAAAGAGATGCCGTACGAATTAGCGCGAAAAAGAGACTAGATTAGCAAGGTGGCTCTCGTTGGCCCTGTACCCATATCTGCAGCAGGTCTCCAAGGTGAACAGCATCTGGCATGTTAGAACAAGGCAGCTAAGGAAAGTCGGCAAGTCAGATCTGTAACTTCAGGATAAGGATTGGCTCTAAGGGCTGGGTCGGTTGGGCAGCGGTGCGCGGCCCACTTTGCGGGGCTCTTCCGAGGCTGGTGGAGCAGTCGCTCTGTTGCTCTCCCCTCCCCCCGCAAGGCGGGCCATGCACTGCCGC
>VURO01045580.1:0-15988 GCA_015108175.1 Pelvicachromis taeniatus | reverse complement strand
CGAGAGGCAGGAGGTGAACACGGCTGGGAAACATCAGGGCTAACGAGAACAAGGAAGCAAAACTGACACTACTGACAAGAGACCAGACCTTCAAAATAAAGCAGGAAACACAAAAGCACAGTGACCGACTCGGAGACATGACTAAACACAGGGGCTTGACTACATGGAAAGCAGAGGGAACACAGGCAGGGAAAAGCAACACAGAGACAGGACCCTGATAACAAACCTAATCAAAACATGGGAAACTGATCACAACTGCACACTTGAAAATCAGAACATAAACCATGGAGCACAATAAACCAAAACAGACAGCAAAAATACAGAACACACAGTGATGGGGGAAACTAAACACACAACAAAGGGAACACAGAGAAACATAAGGGCTAGGGGTCAGAGCAGAACAGAAAACAACAATAAACCAAAAACGCTGGGTCAAGAGACCCAGGACCATCACAGTGGCAAATAGTGATATAACATCTTTTGCCAAATTGCACAATCAGCACTTAAATAACAACATGTAGTTGTGTTTTGGTTTTTTTTTTGGCTATGATTCACAAACCCAAAACAGAAGTAAGAGAAAATACACGAGTAGATGATAACTGGTAGAAGAAAAAAAACACGGTAAAGTCATGTTTTCTTGCATGTAACACCGATCTGGTATAATTTTCCCGATAACATTAAACAGTCACTATGTCCAACTTTATTCAAGTCTCAACAATTCTTTCTCCTTTCTATTCTTCCTTCTATAAATTTGAACTACAACATACCTTCTCTTATTAGCTTCAGAAGTGATTTTATTTCTTTGGCAATTCTTTAGTTTTTTATGTATTTTGTCGATTTTCTCTCTGTTTTCCTTTTTTTTTTAACTCTTTTTTTTATTTGCATTTGTTGTATCACTGTGTTTTATTAACCTCTATAGTAGTATTTCAAAGTGAAATCCAAGAAAGCCAGTTGGTCTCCAAAATAATTTCCTAGAAAGCATAAACTTGGGCCATGCCATCAGAACTGAATAGGGATCATTTGCACAGATCAACCAAGAATACCAGAGTTAAAGGATGCTATGACCATACTAGCTAGCTTACTATTGAAGATAATGATGTGGTTAGGGTTAACCTAACCCGAGTTAAACTTTTCTGAACTACAAGGCAAGTGTTGGAAGCGACTACCAATCAGACCACTCGATGACTGGCATATGACAGGGTAGTAAATAGAGGGTTACACAAGCGGAGCCTGATTTTTCCTTTATTAAACTACCACCAGCTTCAAAGTGATGTGTTTCTCTCTATTCTCTGTGACCTTTATTCTCTCTGCTACTGCAAAGAGAATAAAGGCCACAGAGGGACGTAACACTGTCATATGCCAATCAAATGTATCCCGTGCTCACATTGGTAGAGTAGTTGCGTCGTAACTCCTGGGATCCCACAAGCTACAAAGCAACTATTCCAAGGTTGAACGAAAATACTAGGCAGTTTGGCAGTGCAGGCTAAACTGGTTAGTTTGCAGTTCTCTGGTTAAGTTTAAAGCAATGCACTATGTTGCACTGGTGCAGAGAGGCTGTGGTGTTTATGTTAGGTTACATCAAGGGTAGCAGACCATACAAATTATTATGTGACTTATTAAGTCCATTTAATGATTTGTGAAATAGTAGAAGTACTTAAAAATATATCTTTTGAGACCCTGGAAGCCAATGGAGCAGTGACGTGCTCAACTTCAGCAGCATCACTGCTGGGGACAGGAAGAGTCTGAACAGGCTGATCCGGAGGCTGATCCGGAGGCTCTGTTCTAGGATGCCCTCTGGACCCAGTGGAGGTGGTAAGTGACATAAGAACGGTGGCTAAGCTGTCATCCCTATTGGACAACATCTCCCACCCCATGCAGGAGACTCTGACAGCACTTAGCAGCTCCTTCAGTGGCAGGCTGCAGCACCCACGATGGGGGACGGAGAGGCTCCGCAGGTCTTTCCTTCCAACTGCTGTCAGACTCCACAACAAAGACTTCACAGTTGACCACACACACACATCCACACATGTGCAATAACACTAAGTGTAATTTTTTTTTTTTTTAGCATTTTATTCTATTGTACTATATACTCTGTTATTCTTTTCATCTCATCCTATTCCATTGTTTTTCTTCATTTTTGATGCGGTAACTTTGTACTGTCCTTTCTGCTGTTGTGACACAACAAATTTCCCACGTGTTGGACTAATAAAGGTTTATCTCATCTTATCTTAACCTTGCATTGCACCTTTTTGAATGAGCTGCAATATCAGATTTACTTGTTTGTTTGTATTGCTACCAAGACACTGTTACAGTTGTGTAACGAATGTATGAATGAGTTTTTCTGTATCTGCTTTAGACAGACATTTTTACTGTTATATTACTTCTTACTATATTTTTTAAGACAGCAATAGGCAGACTTTGTAATTGTCTTTATATGGCTGAGGCCAGAATCCATAAATTCATAAACTCTATAGTTTTTCGGTCTGGTTTGAGGATTTCAGTATCTGCTTTCTAGATTCTTTTTATTCTTTCTTCAGGCAAACGTCAATCGCTTGCCTCAAAACTTTGCTCTGTCTGTGTTTTTTAATTTTTTTAATTGTTTATTTATTTTGGCCATTCGCTTGAAACTGCCAAATGTATTTTTATGGTCTCTTACACTTTGAGTTGCCTCTGTTGTGTGATATGTGCTTTCTATTTATAAAAAAAAAAAACATACTGATCTGTGAAGCTGTTCATCACACTCCTGTAGGAAATCATAAGCCAGATACATGCTAATGCAGAAAAAGCGTTTGGCACCTTTGACAGACTTTCATTCACCATGAAAGGCTTGTTTCATGGTGGGGTGACAGTTTGTGTCTTCATATGCTGGGTTTCTCATATCTACAGGTAAAAACAAATGCTTTTCTGCAGGGTCAAGAAAAAGTATGAATGTTTGGAACAAGTATGAAACTTTCACATTCAGTTAGACAAAATGTATTCCTGTTGAATATAAAGAAAACAACGAAGAATCTTTTTCTATTTTAAAACACATTAGAGAGCTGTTGGGCAGTAACGGTTTCTATGTTATTTCAAGTTTAATTTGCTGACAGCAAACTTTAATGTCTCCTGTCTGAATTTGACAGTGTAAAACCCCATTTCCTGTTTCCTGTTACAAGAAAAGTAATTTTTTAGAGATGTTTGACAACAGATAGGAAGTTGGGAAAACATTGTGGCTATATTAGATAAAAAGACAAGAAAGTGCAGAGTCCTTGTTTATCTTATTCTTGTTAAGAAATATAAACAAGAGACGGTTGTCCTTGTCAAAATGTCACGTAACACAGCAATTTCCACATGACACAGCTTGAGTTTTTCTTTGTACAAAACCCCAAAACAATTTTTTAATTTGTCAGCTTCTCTGCTGATATATAAATAATTAACTCCTGTTAATGCAATAAAGTGTTTTGTGATCAGTTGTAACTCTTTGTTGACTAACAGGGAAATAGGTGATACTGACATGTGGAAACTGCAATTTATCAGTTTGCTGCTAAAACCTTAGAATTTGGATTAAGCACAGAACACTGTCTAAAAATATTGCTTCCTTATCTTCAAACTGTTTGCAATCTAAACAAAGTATTATGACCGGTCGTCATGATCTGTGTCAGATTTCAGGACAACAAAGCCCCATTGTTGTGGTGCGCTTTTATCGTTGCCATTAGCTTTCTTTCAGTCAGGATAAGTCACAGATCAGACTGTATGATATGACTTGAAATTACTGGATTGAAAATTCAAACTAAGGCTATCGTATGTCAACAGACCTTTTCTTCCTTACAAAATGTTACATCTGGACACAATATATGGGGTTTTCTGTGACCTGTGATTGAGTTTACCACTTAATCAAGTCGTGCTTTTGCCTTAAGTTATAGAACTTTTTTAATCCACAGTGGCAAATCGACAGGGGAAAATGAGCTCACCCGATGTTACAGTGTGCTGCTGTGACTACCCAGTACTTATTAATCAAGAAACCCCCACAGAAGTGCTGCCGTTCCAACGTCTGTATCGACACAATGTACTTGATTGAATGTGGAACCGGTGCATATCCTCCCACTATACGTTCCTCTCCAACGTACTGACCTGCAACACACAAGCAATGACAAATTTCAGCTCGGATTAGATTTAGAGAAAGAAACACACAGAAAGGTCCATAAGGCGTTGGTGCGAACCACGCTGAGCTAACTCAGTTGTTCTTTTAATAGTACCTTTACAAGATCAGCGAGAACTATTCAGGTCATAAAGAAAACCAGAGGATTTCACTGCACGGATGCTTTGTGGCTCAGCAGATCAATGAAAAACAATCTCATCTCCGAAGTACTTTACACAGACTTAAGTGTAGGATAGATCTGACTGCCTGTTTGCTGTTTAAATGAGTTTGAAGGTAACACGATAACTCAATTTGGACTGGATCTGATTACCTTATAAACAGAATCAACCCTCTAAAGGACAACTGGGCGAAACATAAATGGAAGGCCTGAACTAGCCCACAGTTTATCTCAGTCTGCCTAAAGGAAAAGGAAAACACCAGCCAAAAAATCAATAAGTGGCAACATAAGGAGAAAAATCTATGTACTGCTATTTAACTTGATTCCAGTGATTTTTTTTTAAATCAACAACCTATGTGTTGATGCATATCAGATAATTAGAAAATACAGCCTGATTTAAATGTTAATGTGGCCCAAACTGATTTTTTTTTTTTAAATGTTAGTACTATGTTGAGTATATGCTTTGACTTGGATATCACAACTAAGTTTATTTAAATCAGTACGGACCTCTCCAAAATGCTGCCCACAACCACACTCAAGGATAAGCTGAATATAGCTGATACTGGAAGCTGTGCTGCTTTGGGAACACTCTATGGTGTCTACGATACTTCTGCCCCTGACTGAGCTGCTCAGTTTTATATTTTTTGCTTCATGTATTTGTGGCTTTAAATGTATTCTTGGTCAAGCGTGTTGGTAACGGAGCACTGTATTAAATATATGTGAGATTAGTGAACAGCCATTGTTTTCTGTATGACTTTATCAGTCTCTCTCATCACTGTGGAGAAAATTTCCCCCACTCTTCTTTTTTACAACATTGCTTCAGTTCATTGAGCTGTGTGGACAGTTACCTTTGCACAGCTGTCTTAAGGTCCCACTAAAGGATCTCACTTAGGTTAAGGTCTACACTTTGACTGGGCCATTGCGACGCCTTGATTATTGTCTTTTTTTCCCAGTCATTCTTTTGGAGACTTGCTGCTGTGCTCGAGATCATTGCCCTGGTGCATGACCCAGTTTCGTTCGAGCGTTAGCTGTCAGACAGATGGCCTCATATTTAATGCTAGAATACTTTAGTATACAGTGGAGTTCATGGTTGACTCAGTGACTGCAAGGTACCAAAGCCCTGTAGCTACAAAACAAAACAAAAAAAATCCATCAGCACACCATCATCAGTTTTTGCAGTCTGAACATTGGACCACTTCTTATTATTGTCTTAATCCCTATGGAAGCAGTAAGGGTATACATATTTTTAACAGGACTGCATAGAATGTTTCGAAAACTTTCTTTTCCACGTCGTATTATTGCAGTATCATGTTATTATTAGTGCATGATGGGTTTAAAAGCCACTTCAAAACCTTCAAATTTGTCATTTGAACACATATGGCCAGTGTAGTGGTGTGTAGTAGCATTGTTGCCTCACAGCAAGAACGTCCTGGGTTTGGAATGCACCATCTGTCCAGGGCCTTTCTATGGTTTTCCTGTATCTGTATTCTCTCCACATACTTTCTCTTGCAGTCCAAAGACATGCAGGTTTAGGTTTACTCGTGATTCCAAATTGCCCAAAAGTGTTAGTGCAAGAGTGAATGGTTGTCTTTCGCTGTGTTAGCCCTGCAACAGGCTGGCGACCTGTGCTTCCCTACCTCTTGCCCAATGGCAACTGGGAAGTGGAAGAGAATGGAAGGATGGATTAAAAGCAAAGCCAACTGCAGCTTTGGTGTGAACCCAAAGATTCATGACAGAACAAGTCTAGACTATTCTTAGATATCAGATCATTTCTTAGGTTTTAATAATTAGTGCTTTCATGGGGGGGACCCCCTTGATTTATTGAGTTTTTCCTTTTCAGTCACCTTTCTCATTCTCCATGTGTTAATAGATCTCCCTGCATTCAACCATACTTGTTTTTAATCTCTGGCTCTCTTCCACAGCATGTCTCTATCCTGTCTTCCTTCTTTGGCCACCCCTCCCTGAGCCTGGTTCTGCAGGAGGTTTCTTCCTGTTAAAAGGGAGTTTTTCCTTCCCACTGTCGCCAAAGTGCTTGCTCATAGGGGGTCATATGATTGTTGAGTTTTTCACTGTATGTATTATTGTAGGGTCTACCTTACAATGTAAAGCGCCTTGAGGGGACTGTTGTTGTGATTTGGCGCTATATAAATAAAATTGAATTGAATTGAATGTGTATTTCTGTTTAATTTCATTCAAAATTGATTTCAAGTGGTTCATGAATGAGTTTCCAAATTGTCAGCGTGGTGTGGAGATATGTTATATTTTATTAAAAGGTGAGATAATTCTATAGTCTTATGAGAAGTGACACTTTGGTACCAAGTTAGTGTCTGAACTATCCCATCAGGGAAGGCTGTTCCGCAACCTTTTTCACTGGAAAATAACATTTTGCCTAACATATAATTCAAAGAGTAAAATGTGAATGCCTAAAATATTTGAATTATATTGACTTTTGTAATTTCGCAATCTTGAGCTATGACCCCACATTTTTTAAAGTTTTGTCTAAGGCCCAAAAATCATCTATATGGCGAATATTTGAAAATTAAACAATGAAACCGAAATTGTAGATCACAGTAACTGAGAGAACCTTCAGGCCTGGAAATGCTCTTCATCTAACCCGAGGCTATAATTAGTAGCTGGGGTGGATCTCAACAACAAAATGGTAACTCTAGAGGCTACAGTGCACCCAGCAGTGACTGGGTGTGAGGTTAACACACATGTGGGTGTATCAAAAAGCATTATGCAAGCTCATGGAAGTAAACATTTTCAGATTGGGTTTCTTTGAGTGTTTTGACTCCTAAACTGTAAGTAGAAATAGAACAAAATTGAAACAATTAAGAAGATTAGATTAAAAAGTGATTAATTGATGTTTTCCAGATAAGTCTGTTTTTCTAGGCGAGGTTTAAATCATTATGCGAATGATATTTTAAGCTGCTTCTTCTCAAATCACAAACCTGCTCGAGATCTTTATCAGAATCTCCTTTTTTTGTTGTCTTTGTGACATAATTTCCAGGCACAAAGGCAGGTGTCGGCCACAATTACTTATTGTTATTTGTGTTGTTAGACTGGATCTATTGTTACTGAGGTTTTAAGTTCAATTCCTTTTCAAAAGCCCTTTGTCTCAGGAAGATGATTGCTTGTAGTGGGTAACAGTTTACATGCTACAATATGAGACTATTTATAATGTAATAAGAACCGTTTACATTTCATTAAAAATATGACTTTTAAATGAAATAATTACCTGTAAATAGGAACAGTCGTTTTATCAAATTACAATCAACTATATGGCACTGATACATATTACAAAGAAAGCAGTCGTATATCTTTTTTACTTTGAAAGATTGTCATTATTAAAGATTAAGTGAAATTAATGTGCACATGTGCTAAAGGGGATCTTTTAAAAATGATTTGAAGGCCTATGCTAATGCTATATTTCATGCATTTGCAGTACATCCAAGAACACACCTAATCTATGAACTGCAGTTTTGTTTTCAGAATGTTAGCGAGCCCATCACAACTTTGACTTTGTTCGCTATGATCAGATTTCTGTGAACTTTAAATTGGAGAAAAAGAAGCTTACTCACAGTTTACGGCCAGGACTTCCAGCAGTATACAAAACAATAAATATGGCTGGTCCATAGTGAGACAAAGGGAAGCACAGTCTACCTGCAGCGAGAGGCTTAACCTGTGTGCTACTTGTCTGATCTTAAGGGGAAGGCATCTCACCTGCGTTCTCAGGTTTCTTATAGTTTCTGTTTCCGTTTCCATGGTCACCTCCTTGTCCTAGACCGATATATAATTGAAGCTCCACAGCCCAGGCGCTTGACTCACCTCTTCCATGACCCACAGAAACTCACCCACTTTATTGTTGACATTTTAAGAACATGTGCCTAATGAGCTGCTGTGAGCCTATTCCGTTTTAGTCATGTATTATTTAACAGCTGCTCTGATGATTGAGCCCTGTCCAATATAGCATGCCATAATTCCACGTGTGATTGAAGCTCCTAATGTGGCTCAGACTGGCTACTGTCATATTAAATGAGAAAAGATTCAGTATGCGTCTTCACCATTCATGAGAGTCTCCCTGCACTGATATCTCCCGAAAGGATTAATGAGGCTTTTGACCGTTGAGCAGCACAAGCCTTCATGTCAGACCAGGTCAAATAAGCACTGCTGCTCAACATCTATCCTCAGGCTGGGTGTCATTAAAAATGGAGCACAGCAAAGCCTTGTCTCATCACAGTCACCATCCCTCTGTGGAGTTCCTGACCTTAGCTGGCTAATAGCCCTCTCTGTTGCCCTCGTTGCTGCTGATAACTAAAGTCATGCTCTTGGTACATCTGTCCTCCCTCGAGTGCTGACCACTGCTTTTTTTTCTGCATGACCCACTGCTCAGTCCACATGCTGCTGCCATGTTCATGGTTGTCACTTCCAGCTCTCACATTCATCTGACTAGCATTAGACTAAAATGTCACTTACCACCAGATTCTAATAAACACATTTCTTCTTATTTTAAATCTATTTACTTACTATAAAAACTGTCATCTGACTTGAATCAAAGACTTTCCTTATTTACATTGAAGGGGAGTTATTGTACTTTTCCCTATTTTCTGTTACTGTATAATGGTGGATGCTCAATAATGACAAGAGAGGTAATGCAAGTAATCCTCATGAATTAAAACCTCAACTTTCAGACAGCTCTAAAGAGCCACTTTCAGTCCATTATTTTTGTTTTTATCTCTGTATGATGTCATGAGAGAGGGGATATCCCTATTATGGTCATGTCAGACATACAGCTGTGGCAGGTTTAAGTCTGCTGTTCAAACCTTTTGTTTGTAAGGGGCAGCGAATCAGAAGAAAGTTGACTTAAAGGGAAGGGAGATCAAAGAAGTTCTTTTCAGTCAATGAACTGAGGTTCTTCACCGAGGCCAAATATAAAATAAATAGGGTTTATCTTGAAGTGTTAGTTATGCAAAGCCAATCTCAAGTCCAAAATCAAAATGGAAATTGAGAACAATTGTAACTGTATCTACAAAACATTTAAAGGTTGTGTTAAAATACAAGGAGAAGCTGACAGTACATTGCAACGCATAGGTATACATATACAATATAAATACATATACATACATCTACAATACATATGTCAAAACATAGCTATCGTGATAGAAAATATACCGATATTAATTTCAATATTATAATAAAACATGTCATGTTTGGCTGGCTAATGCTTTGTTAGCATGTGCTATCATGTAACACTTTACATAGGTTTATTGATGTAATTATGATTAGAGCTAGGTCATTGTGTTATCACTGTTCCTAAAAAACTTACAAACCCTTTAAAGAGAATAGCAGAATACTACATTATTTTAATACTCTGCTTATAATTGTACCATCTGATGTAAACCCTATTTACATCAACAGTGTTTATTATATTGATATATGTTTTTGTTTCCATATGTCAGCAATTTTGAATAAGTAAAGGATTTGAACATGACTTTTTCATAATTGCTGACATGTTTCACTGATAACTGAGGGTGTACGATTTCACAGACATATATTGTTGTTCAGTACTCAGACAGGTTGGCGCTGAAGCCTTATCAGTGTCAGTATCACCATCATCATTTCTTGGTACAAGTAACTCAGTACTGGGATCTTGATTAAGCCTTATGTAATCTATCTTTACTTAGAAATGTATGTAGCTCTGTAGCAGTAACATCTACTAGTAAACATCTACTCTAAAAAAAACTTACATATATTAAAATCTTTAAATTCCAATGAATAAAAAATACAAACACAATATTAACGTTTTCATCACTCTGCACCATATTTAACCGCAATTTACAGATACAAAGAGACATCCAAAAATCTGCTACATTTATTTTAGATCTTAAACGGCAAGAAGCCAGGACGAGGTGGTCTCAGCTATTCGGCAATACATTATGAACTTTGCACATAAAGGTTAAGCTCCCAGGAACTAGTTTCAAAATCTAGGTTGCACTGAACAACCTAGACTTAATTAAAGTATTACAGTGATGTGAACTACAGCGTTTGGACAGTTACACATTTTGTATTTTTTAGGCATGGCTTCTTTTAAATTTTAAAAATGATTATTATTCCATCCATCCATCTATCCTCAGCCGCTTGTCCTTTTCAGGGTCGCGGGGGGCGCTGGAGCCTATCCCAGCTGTCTTGGACAGGTCGCCAGTCTGTCGCAGGGTTAACACACATACACAAACAACCATTCGCACTCACAGTCACTCTCGCATTCACACCTATGGGCAATTTAGAGTTTTCAATTAACCTATCCCCACAAATTGCATGTTTTTGGACTGTGGGAGGAAGCCGGAGTACCCGGCTCATTATTCCAATGAAAATGAAATAATGAATTCTGCATTATAGAAAGAATTGCATGAGAAATATAGTCATTTCAATTAGATCCTTGACTACTAAACTACTTGCTGTGTTTATGCACAAAAAAGTTCAAGGACTTAAAGTTTCTGTTGGGGTACCAGTAGCTATTTAACTGTTTAGGTGGAGTCTATAGGAGCAAAGAGGTAACGATGCAAGTAATGAAGATAATAAACAGTCTCATAAAGTGAGAGTGCTATCAAAGGTTGTTGCTCAACCAAATTATTATTATAACATGCAGTATTCTGAAGGTGAGGTACAACAGAGAGCCTGAGTATAGTCTAAACCCCATTGTAATGGAGAGAACACGATGTACACTGTGAGTGCATAAGCTGATAAGCACCACTCTAGGGTTGAATGTCATAAAGAGCTTATGTTCACTGGTCACACACTATAAAACTGTGACAGAGCTGAAAGGGGCAAGAAGTCTCTGTGTGGTTATAATTAATATTATATTCATCCATTCTTTTTTGCTTATCCTTAGGCGTGGGGAGGGAGTTTGATAAGGGGCTGGAGCCTGTCCCAGCTACCATAAGGCGAGAGGCGGGGTACATCCTGGACATCACCAGCCTTGGAGGGCTAACACAGAGAGACAGACAGCCATTCCCATTCACACCTATGGGTAACTTAGTCCAAGTGTCTTTGGACTATGGGAGGAAGTTGGAGTCTTCATAGAAAATAATACAAAGCACTATCTGTGTTTTATCTGTATTAGTTTGTATGAACACAAACACCATAAATATAGAGTTTAGCAGTGTACCCTTAGCCAGTAAGTTGTTTATCGATGTCTGTGATGGCCGATTACTTCATTTGAAATTTTTAGGTGTTTAAATAATATTCCAATTTTTTTTTAGATGTTCATAAAATGAATCATGAGCACCGGAAGTTCTGCTATCTTTTGTGTTCTTTAGTTTTGAAACAAAATCAAGTTTGCCAGTGTGACTTTTCTAACTTTTATATTCTACATCCTACATAATCATGGAGGAATATATTCCAATCTAATTTTATTAGTTTAAAAACATTATTAACAGTTAATAGAACAATAACTTTTGAAGATACTGTTGATCCCATAGAGGCGTTGCCAACCTAAAAACTGCAAGTATAAAACTTGAGCTTAGAAATGGACATAATACAAGAGAACACCTCAGCTTTGTCAGGTTGTAGGTCAGTTTCATTGTTGGAGCGTGAGATGGTTACAGAACACAACAAGACGAAAAGATAATTTAAACAAAAGATCTCGACAAGGATATAGTTACACTATAAAAAGAAAGAGGTGAGCATTGGTCTCATCATTTGGAGATACGTTGAAGCTTCCTGTGTCTAGACTTTCAGGTAAGCGAAACAGCCTGACTGCATTTTAAAAATAAAAGCTCATTGTTTAATCGATTTTTGATGACCAAATTAAGCTAAACAAAGCAAATAACTTATAGTTCGTTAGCATGAGCAATTAAAATGACATTAATTTATGTGTATGCAAGCTGCTAGCTGTCGTTGTTCTGTGTTACAGGTAACAATTAAAATATGGCTGCTGTGCAAATCACCTCTGTGCTGCTTCTTTTGTCTTTTTCAGTAAATTCACGTGAGTTATATCTTTGATTTTTTTTTTATTCCAACACACTTAGCAAAGGATATGAAATCCTAGTCTCAATGTTTAGAGCCAAGGATTTTAAAAGAGCTGACAAATACAGACATGTTAGTTGATCGGGAGAGATTTTGTGTGACATGGCTATAATACTGCAGAAGTGAATATGTTATTGGAATGATCTAAAGAGCTTGGAAAGAAAGCAACTGGATTTCTTTAAGTTAAGAAACTTACTAGAATATTCTGCTTTTTTTTTTCCGTCATGGCACATTGCCTTGACAATTATTTCTTTTGTAAACCAAAAGAATGTAAAATATAGCAACAAATTGTCCAATTCTGTCTTTCATCACTGTGTACAGAGAATACAGGAAGGATCATTGGGGGTCAGGAGGTCGAACCATACTCTATCAAATATCAGGCATCCATTCAGACTGAGCTCGGGGATCACTTCTGTGGAGGCACGCTAGTTCACCCAGAGTGGGTGGTGTCTGCTGCCCACTGCTGGAGACCGTAAGTACTGACACCTAAAGCATCAGACAAGATACAAGATTACTAATAAACATAAATGAACATGTTTAATAAGGAATAATGAGAGAAGGTCTGTTATGAAAGAACACGTGTGAAATTATTGTTTCGTTTTAAGTGAGCAACTTTTGCCTCTTTGTGTTTAACAGGAGTAATTTCATGAGGGTTGTGTTATGTGAGCACAGCCTGATCAAAACAGAGGGATTTGAACAGGTCTTCAATGTCTCAAAGATATTTGTACACAATTATAATTTCAGGACATATGAAAATGACATCATGCTTATTAAGGTAAGTAGGAGTTGTACTTAGCAAAAAAAAAAAAGTGATCTCACAATGGTACCGCCCTAAATTTGGTTTGTGTTACAGCTAAGCAGACCAGCACAACTGAATGCTTATGTTCAGCCAGCTCTGATACCTGATGACGGTACCCCTCCCTTTAGTGGCACCTGCATAGTGAGTGGCTGGGGAGTGACACAGGTTTACAGTTACACGCTCTCCCCCGTGCTACGTGCTGTGGATGTAAGAGAAATACCTTTATGCATTTACTATTACTGGAGCAGGATCAAACCAAGTATGCTTTGTGCTGGATCTCCATACGGGGGAAAGGACTCTTGCCAGGTATACATTCATGCGAAACATGATTTATTTTATGTATGTGGTATGCTTAATTACTACTTAGCAACTGCGTTTTGCATAGTGATACTATTCTAAAATGAATATTTTAGGCAAAATGACACCTGCAATATATATATTATAAAAAATATATGTTAACCAATAATGATTTACGTATAATTTCAGTGACATTTTAACATTATTTACCATTTGCCATTCAAGGGTGAATGTAAAATGCTTTATTATCAAAAAATAACCCTGATTTGTTGTGGTCCTCCACAGGGCGACTCCGGGGGGCCCCTTGTCTGCAATGGCTACTTTGAGGGCATTGTGTCCTGGGGTATCGGCTGTGCGAATCCGTACTACCCTGGTGTCTACACCAGAGTCAGGAGCTATGCTCAGTGGATTGACTGGGTTATTGACAACACACCATGAGCTATTTTTTTTCCAAAAACTATTAAATGAACATAATTTTCAAAGGCGCCCTGAAATGAATAAATATCAAGGTTAGTCATTTCTCAAATGTTGCTTGGAAATATGTCAATATTATGCCTATAATTAATTGATTGTCACTTTTTTTTCTGATAGGGAAATATAATTAATACAGAAAAAAAACTTGTTATTATGATGTCATTTTTATTTTTTGTTAGTACTATAGCAGTATAATTAGTAACTGTGTTAATCATTCAAAGTGAATAATGCTAATGAAAAATCACCAGTGGTCTTTTTTTTTTCACATGAATCAGTTTTCCTATTATGCCTTTTTCTACAAGAAAAACCTCTTATATTGTATTTAAGTTTAATTGTAAATATGACGGGCGGCACGGTGGCACGGTGGTTAGCACTGTTGCCTCACAGCAAGAAGGTCCTGAGTTCAATTCCACCATTTCTGTGTGGAGTTTGCGTGGGTTCTCTCCGGGTACTCCGGCTTTCTCCCACAGTCCAAAGACATGCAATTTGTGGGGATAGGTTAATTGAAAAACTCTAGGTGTGAATGGTTACCTGTCCAGGGTGTACCCTGCCTCTCGCCCCAAGACAGCTGGGATAGGCTCCAGTGCGACCCTGAAAAAGGATAAGTGGCTGCGAATGGATGTAAATATGACAGTTTCAATTAGAGCAGCTTTAAGAACCTTTTTACCAATGCACTGGGTCTAAAAACTGACAAGTAATACTGTACTTTCCAAATGCTACTGCTAGTATTGAATAAAAGGCTAACCCATCCACAGTGACAGTGAAGATGTTGTCTGTATCGTGCTTCCACCGGTCTCTTCTCTTGTGTTCAAATTTCAAAAAGTTCCTTAGAATATAAAAATTAACAAACTAGTTCAATTATGTGTTGATCAATAAAAAGATTTTTAGGTTGAACTTCACAAAGAAGAGCTGACCTTTATGTGTTCATAGAACATATAGCAAATGGTAGTTACATAATGCAGATTGACAAACAAACAAATATTTTAGATATATATCTGTCAAAAACTTCACTGAACTCAGGTCTTGTTTTAAGCACAATGAACTCCTTAGCAAAGCGTTTACTCGGTTATAGGGCCACTTAGGGCAGCTGTGGCATTAACCTCACACTGAGTGGTGCCCTAATAAATTTGTTGGGTACTGTGTCTAAACAACTATATATAGAAGCTATCCTGCTGCACATTGAGTACTTAAAGCTTCTCTGGTTCTAGTTTTCTGTTGTTAAGCTAAACCTAAACATTCATGCTCACATTTGCACCTACCCTAGTTAACCTAATAAGGTTATGACATATCCTAAGAAGCTCTGATTGAAAATATGATCATGTGATAATGGAAATACTACCATTTGTACAATATTTTTATAAGAATTATTGGGAGCTACATTTGATTTTTATAGTCTTATGATAGAGAATTTGCACACATGTTTCCTCCCTGTTGTCATAACTGTTAAGTGTAAATTAATAATTTTAGTAGTCATGAATTAATGATTAAAATGTCTCTTATTTGAGCCACGCATTTCTTGTGAGATGATACACTTTAAATAAAAGATGGACATAGCCTTTGATGTTTAGTGAGGTCCACTTGTGAAGCTTCAGGTTGAGCATTTTCGCCAGCTTATATAAGGACGGTGACACTGAGGGACACTACACACCTGCTGGCCAACATGTCAGTGACATGGTAAAGCTTTAAACTCCATGACATGGTAAAGCTGGGTCACCAACACGGTGCCCGCGGGCAGGTTGCCCACAAGGACCACATGAGTCGACCGCGGGCCTGTTCTAAAAATAGCTCACTATAACAACTTACCAGTGAGCTGCATCTATTTTTATTTTTTGTTGCTATTTTTTTTTAAATCACAATTGCATTGGTGTCAATTTGTTAGAGATAATCTATTAAAAAAAAATGTTTATTATTAAATATTAGATCAGCGCTAGCTGGTCTCCATGGAAACAGTTGCCATAATCAGTGTCTTTACATAGATGAATTAAATTAATTATTAATGATAACATAAAATTAAAGTTAAATTGAGGAAATTTGTTATTTCAGAAGTGTGTGTCAAACTGGTAGCCCTTCACATTAATCAGTACCCAAGAAGTAGCTC
>VURO01045576.1:0-10193 GCA_015108175.1 Pelvicachromis taeniatus | reverse complement strand
GTGGTTTCAGATGTGCTCAGATGTTATTATTGTAGCAGCTATAGTTATTGTACCGACGTACAACTTTAAGAAAAATGCTTCCTCATATCAGTACCTGTTGTACTTAGAACATGTTATGTAATAGCAGCTCTTATTATGGGTAAACAGTCTATAAGTCTGACCTTGTATTTGCACCAGACAAAGCGACAAAGCGAAACCGACGACTTAGATACTGAGATATCCAGTGAGTTAATGAGGATTTATTAAAAAAAAGAAAAGAAAAGAAAGAAATGTGAGCATGCTTTCACTGAACCCCTGGTCGGTGCTATGAAGTCTGTTTGCCTTTAATAAACACTGTGAGTGGATGTGGCTGCAGCAGAGCTACTTACTTACAGAAGAGCAGAGGTCATCAACACACAGAGGATGGAGAGATGGAGGGAGAGAGAGGCGAGGTGAGGAGGGGATTTGAGCAGCCTCCTGCCTCCTGTCTCTCAGGTTTCTCCTCGCCTTCCCAGGTGTCCCTCACAGTGTTAAACAGAGATAAATCCACAGGATGCAGGCACCTCTATCACAGTGATGGACAGATGAATTGGCAGGGTAAAGAAACTGACCAACCTGTCCACCAGTCCTTCTGACAGCTCACCCTTCCACCCTCCCTTCCGTTCTCCACACAAAGCGCCGCTTCACTGGTTCAGATAACAGGAAGGACTAAATAAAGACACAGAAATACAGTGGAGACAGCTCAGGAGAGGAGAAACTGCTGCTGAGGAGGGCTTTTTAATCAGGCTGCAACTCCTCCCCCACCAATCTCTGACTTTGGCCCTCCCTCGTTGGTATGGCGACTGCCAATTGCCACTCAGGAAAACACGAGCCTCTGCCGCTCAGCCCTCCTCCTCCCTCTCCTCCCCCTGAGCCAGCCTCTGGTGTTGACAGGGCACACACACTGGCATGGCGACATCTATGAAAGCATGTGTGTGTGTGTGTGTTTCTGTGTGTGAAAGAATGCATATAACAGTGCAGATTTGTGTGTAAATCTGAAGATGCACAGTATACTTGTTTCTATGTACTGCACATAAAGTGTCTGTGTGCGTGACTGTGAGTCTTTAAGGAACAAAATGAACCACTGAGGGGAGGGGATTTTGTGAATCTGTCATGCTGTGGGGAAGTTTTGAGCCACGGTTTGGGTCTACTTGTTCCCTTAGAGGAAAGTTTCAGGATGTTCCTCTAAATGCTTACCTGTAATCAAACATTTCTTCTAAATACTGCTTAGTGGTTAATTAGCGAGTGTGGCAGACGGGCAAATGCAACAGTTAGCTACGGGCCAAAGAAATCAGGTGGTTTTTGATGCAGCACCCTGTTGGTGACTAATTTCACCCAGCGACAGTCTTTGTCCTTCAATCTGAGGTCCGCTACCCGAGTCCCTGAAATTCTATCGTTAATTTATAAAGCTCTACATAGCCAGGCTCTACCATGGAAGAGCTACTGAGACATTATCATACTAATTCGTCTTGACAGGTTGGACTCAAGATTCAAGGTTAGCTTTGCTTGTGCTCCCGCAAACACGTCTGGAGAATAAACCTCTTTCAGGAATCTCTTTGTTGGTAGCTCAGTTTTCACTTCCAGGTTTTCTGCACAGAGAACAGAAGGCCAGACAAAGTCACAGAGCAGAAATAAAGCAACAGGCAGGTAAGAAGGCGGCATCAAATGATCAGGCATCAGCTGAAGGTCTTCCTTCCTCTTAAGTAGCAGGCTGTGTCTCAATATGCGTACTTGTGTGTACTTGCGTTCTCGCGGACTCGTTATACGTCATCAGTCGGAGACAAGTACTGTCCCATTCAAAGTACGCGTCAAGCCGAGAACGCGAAAAGTTCCCAGATGTGTTCTTGCTCCGCCCCTTTTATCAAGCATGCATCGGTGGTGACTTGTGTGGATTGGTGGAGCCAAATAACCCGTCATGCATTTCGCGAGACCAGCCCGGTCACGTTCACATGACCTGTGACATCTTCGAGTACGCTGGTGTTCCAATTTCACAAATTGCGAGTCCGGACTCGTGTTCTCGGCAAGACCGGACTTGCCGAGAACGCGAGTCCGGACTCGCGTACTTGCAATTGAGAAACAGCCGCAGACTCAGGTAATAACCAACAGGTGAGTTTGTTAATTTCAGGTGTGCAGAATCTGAGGGTGGAAAACCAGAGGAAGACCCACCCCTGAAACACAACGTGTGGTTAACACACACACTCACACCAACATTCAGGGACAGGGAGAACGATAAAGAGAAGAGAAAAGATAGAAAAAGAGTGAGGACTTGAAGACCATGACACATCCGGTAGGTCTGGTCCATGTTATGACGCTTAATCAAAGACTGTAAATAAAAGAAACTCACCAGGAGTGTTTACTGCAGTCAAAGATAAAGGAAGTAAACATCGGAGTCGCTCCCTGCTGGCCATTAGAAAGAATACAAGAATACAATTTAATAGCAACGCAAACACACCCATCCTTTGTATACATAACCTACAATTTTCTGTTCTCCTGCATACTTCATAGAATTATTGTGATGCTGTACTACTCAGGCTAAATCTAATTAATGTTCATTCATGATCCAACTGTGGCTAAACTGATTTTGTTTCAGTTTGACACTATCACAGTGACTCCGAGGATAACCCTTTTCCAAATGTGGATCTAACACTAACCCTCCTTTTTCTTCTGATCTCTCATTCTCTGTTGTGAACGTGCAAATTTAGTAACGCCTTCTCCCCTCTAGGTAACATTGAAGTCATTCTGGCAGTGGTGACTCGACTGCTATCACATTCCATTTGTAGACATTTTCAGATAGATTGTGTTATGTAAAGAGCAGCTGTGGCAGGTCACTGTGCTGCGTTCAACACAGTGGTAATTAATGAGAGCAGTAACATGAAAACATCACCTGTTGTGCAGGACTAGTTATTCAAGCCTGACTGGGGTTTTACAGAACAATGTGTTTACGCACAGAAGAATTGTGAGTTGTTTCTTTCCATACTGTCTGATCATAGATGGCATTTAAAAGATGGAATAAAACTGCTACATTTTAATGAGGCCATTTTTGATGTTGCTTCATTGAACAGTAGATTCATCTCTCAGGTCCTTCCTCATGGCTGAATGTTTCATAGCTCAGGTTTAAGTGGCTTAACAAAAAAATAATAATAAAAAAAACATTCCTAAAAGGAGGATCAGATGGATGTACTTCATTGCCAATAAGTTGCTGACTCATGAGTATGTATCCATGTCTCAGCGCTTGCTCATTATGTGGCATAAACCCTCACTAACCACCGGGTGGCGTCATGGCGCTCACGTCCATCTTTTATATACAGTTTCAGACAGTGACATCTTAGGACTATTAAGACAATTTTTGGCCACAGTGAATATTTAAGGAGTTAATTACCACACAGGCAATAAAACTAATATTTCACAAAGAAGTCAGTCCATTCAAATCTATGTAGCTCTTTTGCATTAGTCACCTCTTATCTTGTACCCATCAGATCCCAGCAATGGGAAGCCCCCTTTCATCATTATAAAACATCACGCAACAACAATTGTTCACCATTGTTTGGAAAATAAGTCCTTTTTGAACACTTCAAATAAATATTGTGCTGCTAATGCTTTTTTAGATTTAATTTTTAGAGTTTGTTACTTGTGTAAATCTACCACTGCTTTGATGTACATTTAGAATAGAATAAAATAGAATAATCCTTTAATTGTCCCACAGGGGGAAATTCGGTTGTACCAGCAGCAAGAGACACAAACACTAACAGAACAAGACACAGAACAGAAACACAATTTTTTTTTTTTACAGAAAAAGAATATTTACAGAATGTAACAGAGGAAAAAAAAATACAAAAATACAAAATAATAAAAAATAATAAATAATGTGCAGTGTGCAAAAATAATGTGCAAGTTAACAGACTTACAGACTTAAGTTCTAATGTTAATGCAAAGATTATTTCTGTTATTTACCTTAATGCAATACTTGACAAATAAAGGTGGGAATCAAAACCTCTTGTATGCTCAGCAAGACAGCAAGTTGATTAAAAAAAAAAAAAAAACCCATCTCTCAGTGACTGTAAGGTCATATTCTGCAATATTCTTACTGGTTTACACCACTTTCAACCCATCTTGTTACATCTTTAAACACAATCAGTAGGTTATAAAAAGGGAATTATTATCACCTTTGAAGTAATTACCTATTGATTTTAAATGTATAGTATCTTGGATTAGAGTAATTTGAGCTAAAGTATTGCCACATTATGCCAGCATTTTTGAGCTGCTCCCATTGGTAAAGAAGAACAGCTGAGGTCAAGCATGATGAGGATGTCTGCGTCAGTGATGGGTATTCACAGCCTCAGAACCTTCTACATGTACACGCTATATTGAGTAAGGTCAGACTTTGCAAAAAGAGGCTTGTCAGATGCTGCAGGACCAGCTGGACAGTCTTTAAAAAGAACTTTGTAGCACATGGTGAAAAAGATGTTAGAGATGAAAGTTCAGCTGTGTTTTTCTGGAATGAAACCTGAAGGTGGAAAAGAAAAAAACAATGAACTACTGAACTCTCCGCAGCAGATTAATTACCCTGTTACAGAATTAAAACAAATCCCTTTAGAGTTCTTTGCAGCTGCTCTGCACTCAGTTTTCACTGTTTGTTCTCTCTTTGCATAATCTGTCTTTATTGCAAAGAAATTATGATAATTACACTGATGCACACTCATATATTTATGTATTCTATGTGCTCTTAAAATTCATATAGTCATATAGGTCCCTCATCCTATTCGTATAACCCCTTCCACTGAGGTTACTTGCGTAGTAGCATTTCAACAGCAGCCTATTTTCATCTCTTGCCCACTTATGCCTTCTTATTCCAGTTGCCCACTTTTCAGTGTGTCCTGGTTCTTCAACACCTGATCCAGACCTTGTTAATCCGGGCGACGTCCGAACAGGTATCGCTTCGTTTTTCTGTCTCTTGCTCTGAGTTAGGATTGGTTACCATGGAGGTCTAGCTTAGGGACCCTTACTGGATACGGACACCACTGTTGAGAGTGTATATCTACATATAGTCCAGTCCATTTGGTGGACTGTGTTTATAATCTGTCACTCTGCATTATCCCACACACACCAAAAAGGAAAATCTAAAAAAATCCACTTTTTTAATCTAGCTAATGATTAATAAAACCCAGCATGCAGCACTTCTCAAAACATCAAGGTTTATTAACTTATACTAAGAGAAAAAAAAGAGAAGCTGATGATGACAGATTCCAAAGTCTAATGTAATCATGACACTCACATTTGTCCTCTGCAGTGACAAAAAACATATCAGTGCAGGCGAGTGTTTCATTGTGCAGAATAAGGTAGCAAACATTCATTATATTATTCCCATGAAATAAAAAATTACATAACGTTGGCTTTAACTCACCTGAACTGTCATAGGGAGACATACCTGTGTAAAAGCAGATGGAAACACGCTTACACACTGGATTTCCCTTGTACTTCAGTATCCGGCAAGTTTCTCTCTTTCATTCCTGCTTACACATACACACACACACAGAAGGAGACAGTGTACAAGCACACAGCATTACAGAAAATTAAAATCTATCCTGGGGAGCTGCTGCCACCAAGGAGGCTGTTTCGTATTTGATGAGCAAACGCAGAGATCTTGCTTTCTGTTTCATATCCTTTCATTTAAGCCTGGCTGAATGCACAGTTACAGGCGTAGAGGTAACAAACATTAATCTATACACTTTTTCTGAAGACAAACTAAATTTTCAAAGAGAAATGTACCATACGCTGAAAAACATTAACGATAAAGACCACCCTCTTTTATATCTGTGGAAATGCAAATGTTTGGAAAATCTGCTTACAAAATGACAACAAAATACAGGAACTGCTGTTGAACAATGTGCTCAGCAGAATCTGTTTTCTCTTTGAAACAGATCCAACTAATTAGCGTGTGTTACATAATGAAGCATTTGGCCAGAGGATATTTTTTAGAGACATTCAAATGTTAAGACAAGATGAAAGAATTTGACAAAATATGTCCACTGGGAAATTCTTATTGTGGAAGATCAGTAGAGTCAAAATAAAGCTATTTGGGTTATGATTGAGTTACACAGTTATATTTGAGAGACATTAATAAAAAGACAAATTATAAGTGAATATTTCTAAATTAATTATTAATGCATTAATAAATACCTAAATAAATGGGAAGTGGATTTAGAGGGAGAAAAAATCCCAATAAAATGCTCAATTAATAACTCGTTACATCTTTTTAAATTTAGGATTTAAAAACATCCATCCACACATCCATCCATTTTCCAAGGAACGAAGCCAAGACCTCTCTTTTCCCAGCCACCTTGCTCCATGCCAGCTGAGGCTAGCTGAGAGATGTAATCTTGAGGAGACATCCTGGTCATATACCCAAACTACCTTAACTGGCTCCTTTAAATGTGGAGGAGTAGCAACTGAGCCACAGATTAAGGAAGTCTGTTTTATTATTCCAGCATTAATTGCATTTCTCGTTTGAACTTTTTTCTTCTGTTAAAGCTTAGCCCAGTTGCTTCAGGGTACATCAGTGTACATCTGATTTCAGTGACAAGCTGACTTATACTTCACACTTAACTGGATCACAACCTGTGGCTCAGAGTATAAAGAAGAATCAAATGTTTCAGTTTAGAAATAAATATTTAGTCTCTGTTTTGATTCTCATAAATGTTGCTACACGCTAAAGGTGCCAATTCCATATCAAAACACCAATATGCTTTCTGGATGACAGACAGTGCTGGCCAAGTTGGAAGGCGGTTAGATGCTTTTAAGTTTGTTGATTGTGCCATTTTTGTAAACATGGTATACCTGTGTGACAAAAAAGGGATGAAAAGGGAGGAATGTGATGGGAAATCTTAAGATTCTCTCGTTCTCTGTGTTAAGCTGACCTGGATGATCGGAAGGTTCCAAAGCATCATTTATATAATCTTTGATTACAGGATACAGTCGACTATGAAAGCCATTTTTTGTATGGAATATCTGTATTGCATGTTGTGACCATAGCAGGAGATAACATTTCTATAAATGATTTGGTTCTTGTTATTATTCTTTGTCAAAAGCCACGCAGAGTGCTGTTGTGCTCTGTATTGTTGTTTGACCCCTTTGCAAAGGGGAATTAAAACCTCACAAAAACAACCTCTTTGTGTGAAAATCGATTTATGTCAGCTTTCCATAACAGCCCATCTAATATTATGTAATAATAAAACAACTTAAGTGTGTGTAGATGGTGCTTCTGGATAGTGTGTTTCCGTTGAGTATAGTGGCTTCTGTGGAAGCTTGAGGATAGAAGGTTATGCTTCAGAAGTTGGCTGTGGGGACTGAGAGACCAACCAGGAAACACAACCCCCCCCCCAGAATTGACAAGAGTTCCAGTGAACAAACTTTATCATGTTAACCACCTAAACATGCTTCAATAATCTTTAAAGTTTAAACTCAGAGGGTACTGTCAGTAAACCCAGCAAAAGACATTTTGATGATGTGATTAAGTAACATATTCGCACAATACTTCCATCCATCTTCTTCCGCTTATCCGGGGCCGGGTCGCGGAGGCAGCAGCCCAAGCAGAGAAGACCAGACCTCCCTCTCCCCAGCCACCTCCTCCAGCTCATCCGGGGGAACAGTACAGTGTGCGCATCACTGAAGACACAATAGTTGACAAAAGGAAGCCTTGGCGAAGACAATACTTAAACAGGAATGAGTTTGACAATAACCAATTCTAAAAATACACAGTGCGTTGCACTTTCTTTAGAGTCTCTCTCCAGTTTTTAGTGTTTTTAAATGAAAATAGAATAAAACCCCTTTAATAATAATTATAATAAACAATCTCTAGTTCAGTCTGTTTGCAACTGGGCTACACCATCTTCAAAGCACATAGGCAAACTCCTATGGACCCTTGAAAATCATTGAGAGGATAAAGAGTTATTTCAGTGTTCTGCGATCAAGACAGCAGGACCAATGATGCCTCTTCAAGCAAGGTGCTCTCCCTTCAGGTACCTCATGATGCCTGGTGCCAGGGTGGAGCCCAGAGTATGCTCAAGTCAAAGCAGTTTTAATTAAGTGTTCATCGTAACTAAGGTTCTCTTGTCTCTGCTTATAGTTGATTGAGATTATTTGAGTTGTGTTCACAATGTGTCCAGTCTTAAGCTGAAAACGTACATTTCTACATGTCAGTTCAGCTCCATCTTCCTCGTGTCATCAAGGTGATTCTCAAGTTATCTCCAAAGTAGAGTAGAACTCTTTTGGGACAGAATTGATAAATATTTACCATTTTCATGAACCATCTGTGGATTAAATATAGTATATTAGCACATTTATAACACAATCTCTCATTTTGATCTCATATTCCTCTTACATGTACTCATGGAGGCTCAGCCCTTCAACAAATCGATCAGGTAATTTGGAGGTTCTCATTCCAAGAAAGCTGGTAATGATCGAACATCTCAACAAGTGCAAGTAAGCGAATCTGTTTTTAACAGAGATCAGACATAAACAGAAATATCATAAATCACTTGTTTAGTTACTGTAAAAGTAATATTAAGATAAACCATGTTAACATTTCCGTTCAACCATCAGTTCAACAGCTACAGATTGGCCTCATTAAACAAGACCTGTGTTGAGCATTGAAGACTGCGTTTTTCCTTCTATGTAAGCATAAAGATAAGGACAAGGACATATGTATATTGTTACAGTGGTTGATGTTCATATCAGCATGTGTGCAAGTTACCTCTATGGGCCAGAATATATCTTGCCAAACACTCAGACTGCTCCAGTTTATTTCTACACATAAATCTGACCCTGAAAACGATAAGTGGTTGAGAATGGATGGATGGATAAATCTATATAATGTGAATCACATAGAACCATAGTGTGTCAATCCCAGGAACTCAGCTGTAAGGTAAGTTTTCAATAATTAAAAGTATAGAAGCAGTTTCCTATTTTCAAATGCAAGCCATTACACAACCATCTCTAAATGACTGAAGAGACAAGCACGCACATGGACAGACACACGTTACCCACCATCACTGGCTGCTACAATCGTGGAAGCAGTCTCAGTCAGCCAAATAACATTTTCCCTGCAGGGAAACAGATGGTGGAGTTTCCCCTTCGGACTGAACAGTTCAATGAGAGATGAAACGCTGCAGTGTACCTCTCTTCTCAGCAGAAGGATAAATACACCTCCTCCTGTCTCTTAAACCTGCTGAGGTCTCTATTCTCTCTAAACAGTTGCAGCACCTCCAATCCACTTAGCAGGGGCATTTTCAGCAGCAAGCTCTTATCTATGTCAATGACATTTGATTTGGCTCAGGTAGAAAGTGAAGAGGCAATAATGTGCTTTTAGAAAAACCTTACTGTTCACGGTAAAATCAAAGTAGCAGCATCTATGGGATGGGTTTTTGAGACAACTAATGAACAGAAGCATGGGAGTTTCATGGCAAACCTTTATCAATTCAGCTGAGATGTATGCTGTAACCAAAAGGAGGTGCATCATTCACCTCACCTGAGTTAGACAAGAAAACACTTAATGCCGGAGGTAACAACTGCACATAATAGACCCTAACAGGAGCAAAGGTCATGAACACCATTTAAACCACTACTGCTCAGGAAAAGAGCAGTAGTGGCCCAAGTTGAGTGTTTGTAAGATTCAACAGTAAGAATATTTGTCCCCAGTCACACAATGTTCACCTTAGTAACACTTCATGGGTTCAGTATGCTCTGTGGTTCAAACAACTACTCCTAAAAATAACATCCATCCATCCATCCATCTTCTGCCGCTTATCCGGGGCCGGGTCGCGGGGGCAGCAGCCCAAGCAGAGAAGCCCAGACCTCCCTCTCCCCAGCCACCTCCTCCAGCTCATCCGGGGGAACACCAAGGCGTTCCCAGGCCAGCCGAGAGATATAATCTCTCCAGCGTGTCCTGGGTCTGCCCCGGGGCCTCCTCCCGGTGGGACATGCCCGGAACACCTCACCCAGGAGGCGCCCAGGAGGCATCCTTATCAGATGCCCGAACCACCTTAACTGGCTCCTTTCGATGCGGAGGAGTAGCGGCTCTACTCTGAGCTCCTCCCGGATGGCCGAACTTCTCACCCTATCCCTAAGGGAGAGTCCGGCCACCCTTCGGAGGAAGCCCATTTCCGCCGCTTGTATCCGCG
>VURO01045575.1:0-12719 GCA_015108175.1 Pelvicachromis taeniatus | reverse complement strand
GTTCAGTGAGAGACTGAGATCACCAAAACGCACCACTGAACGACACAGGAAATCATTCCTGCCCGTGGCCATCTCCCTGTACAACTCCTCCATCTAACACACTGTAAACACGTCAATATTGTAATTGCACACGCTGTACAGTAAAATAGCAAATGACAAAGTTCACAGGTTAGAGTCAAGTCTCAATCATATATATTCCACCTCTGTAATATTCTTAATATTTATAATTGAGTGATTTGTATATATTTTTTGTATAATTGAGTGATTTGATTGTATATATTAATTTATTTTTCTTACATTTGTAAACTCTGTAACATATTGTATTATTTAAATAGTGTTACTGTTACTGTCTCGGAGCAACTGTAGCCCACATAATCTTCTTAGAGATTAATAAAGTATTATGATTCGGACTTAATTGTGAAATTTTAGTAAACCGGTTGATGCTTTTAATTGTAAGGCGGTGCTTTATTTCGCACTGTTTCCCGGGTAACTGTATATGACTTGATTTTTTTCCCACCCAGAAGACTCCCAAACCAGAGACCCAACCCATTATGGACCGAGCATCAGTGACGTCACACGCGCCTAACACGAAGAAGTTGCCGTGATCATTTGCAATTTTAACATTATAGTGTTTTCCAGCTTTAAAAGCTTGTAAAGCTAGTTTGCTCTAGTCATTATAAGGAATATTTTTATTTTCTAATCAAAGCGAGTTTCCCCACACACCAATAAATAAAATAAATCTAAAATAAAGGAAGCACTATGTACAGAAGGGTGTGGTCACAATATAAAGTGCAATTAATTATGCATACTATTGTAACGTTGAGACATTTAGAGTGTTATTATATAAAAGTGTATTATTGTAGAGTTCTGTTAATATTAAAATTATTATTATTGAAAACTTTCTGTTTTTAAATGTGCTGTATAAAAAAAATTGGATTTACATTAAAAATAAAACACGCATTGTGTGCAAAGTTATAAATGAACAGGTCACGACAGATAATCAAGTTTTTCCCACAAATAAAACTTCTTTTTTCTTATTTAATGTTGATGAAACAGAACTTCAGTTCCCATCAGACCTCAGTGGGGGTTTTTTTTTCTATTTGACAAGCTGCACAAGTGAGAGAGGGAGTAAGTGAAGTAAAAACAGCCACTCAGCTCCCCCTTCTCACTTTTTCTCAACGATTTTCATCATGCTCTGAAAACCAGCTGCATCAGTGCAAACGAGTAACTCTGAGACCCGAGGTGCCACCCCTGCCCCTCCAATTTATGTCCCCACCGAGGATAAATTGGGGACAGAAATGAGGACAGATTCCCCTTTGAAATATTATAGGCATGGGCTGATTATACACGCAAAGAAGGAAGTGTGTCCACAGTTGAATTACTATAAGTCATGTGTTAAGTGGTTTATTTTGGTTTTTCTTTCTGATTCGTTTTCTGATATCTTATGTTTTTATTTTCTATTATTTCCCAACTCGAGCCCCAGAAAATTCACAATCTCTTATGATGTACTCTGGACTCCTCCACTACCCTCTTTTCAATGCTGATGTTCACCTGCCACTAATAACCAACATTTCACTCATCTTACTGTTGTTGTTTGTTTGTTTGCTTGTTTGTTTGCTTGTTTGTTTTATTTATCCTGATCTCTCTGTGCTCCTCTTTTTTCTGCCCACCCCTGATCCTGATTCTTAGGTTTCTTCCTTTTAAAAGGAAGTTCTTTCTCCCCACCGTCGCCACCGCCCGCTTGTCTCCCTAATACTGTTGTGTCTTCACCTTTCATATCTATATAAAACATCTTCAGGTGAATGCTGTGATAATCCCTGCATTCCCTCCGCTGACAGGAGTTTTGTGTCTACCGCCGCATCAAACGACAGGTGGCAGCAGAGAGCCTCTGTAGATAACGCATTACCTGCTTGTTGCTAATTGAGAGCAGAGAGCTGTTGTGTTTGAACCTGTGTAACAGCTGAGTGCTACACCTACATCCACGTAGTGAACGGCAGCACGTGAGGTTTACACGATTTCCACGTAGAACTTTAAATCCCGTGATCTGTGCAATCACTGCGCCTCAGTTGTGGTCCGTGATTCTTCCGCTGAGGTTTTTTTTTAAATATATATATCTAAGATGCTCTGGCCCTTCCCCTATAAGTAACGGATACGTAACACCACACACGCTCCCCGTTGCCATAATGTGCACTTTTTCCACCGTGTGAAAAACAACACTGGCGATCTGTTGGATGCGCAATTTTACTCCCTTTGCAATATTTACAACGGAGGACTAAATGTGAATTATGTAATTGAATTTGATGCGCTTGTTACTTGGTTTCAGACTGAAAAACTTTGTCCGCGCGTCTCGTTTTGGAGCATTTTAATCGACTTCTGTAAAGCCTCATCTGCAGACACTCGTTGCACGCAAGCAGCGGGGAGATGCGGGGAGATGATACTTTCTTCAGCTCGTTTCATTATTGTTAAACAACTTCACGTGAACTGAGCACGGCAGCACATGGGAATTGATCTTGTTTGTCTCCATACACTGCTAACACCGCCTAAGTATCTGGTCCGCCTCCATCCCCCGGCTCATCCACTTTGACCTACATTTCAAATGAATTTCGACCAGATCCTCTCTGCCATTGGGGGCTTTGGCAGATACCAGAAAATTCTCTACATATGGATATGTCTACCTCAGATCCTCCTCGCCTTCCACATGCTGGTGAGCATCTTCACCGGAGCCACGCCGCCTCATCAGTGCCGCGAGGGCTCGAGTCCAGCAGCGGGGAATCAGTCCCTGTATTCAGCCACCCTGAACTTCAGCCTCTCCAACTCCTCCTGCTTCTTCAAGGATGTCGTGCCGCTGGGCAACGGCTCTGAGCGCGTGCCGTGCGGTGACGGATGGGTCTACAGCAAGGAGACTTTTGAGAGCACCATCGTCACAGAGGTACAACAACATGACCGTCTAATGAATTCACATCACATTCATGCTGGGAAAAGAGGTGGAAATGGAATAAAAGGATAAAAAAGGTGTCAAATATTAGACGACTGGCGATCACTTAACACTACTTACTTATATTACCTATTAAATACTTATTTAAGTATCAGAGTAAGGATTTTAATCTCAATAATATATAACAAGAAATATCCAAAGATGACATTTGCTGCCAGTTTGGTTTATAAGCTATGATGTGCAATACTTTGTCCCAAAGTTGAGACATTTTCGTGTTACAGCAGCCAAAACATTAACAAAAACAACCAGTGTGTAACACATTTACCTAGTCTAATGTTATGTCTAAATTGGTCATATTACCAAACTAATTTTATTTTGTTGCTGCAAAGCTTAATCCAAGTAAGTTCTTTAATTGAAATTATATTTTTTGAATGCTAAAATATAATCATTGTTGTTATTTTCAAATTTTTATAAGCAGAAAAAAAGAGAAGCACTTTAAAAAAACATTAAGATGTCAAATTACTGGGATGCCATTCGAAAGCAGTGTGTGACCAAACTGGTGAAGAGGTGCCAGGCTGTTTTGGCTGTGTACGTTTTTTCTACATGCTACCGAGGCCCCTATTTGTTAAATGAATCAGTTGTTAATCTGCCAATATGTCTTTCAATCATATAACCCAATAAACAACACCAAACAAGAGTCAAGATTTAAGAGAAAGTTTAGGGATGCAATCCACAGTCATCTCTGCAGCTCAACCCGCAAATGCATTTTTCTTACAAATGTGGCCCAATTTGTGGGGATATAAATTGGCTTTTAACTGGTATTATTGTTATAATATAACAATTATTGACAAGAAGTATTGCTACAACAAAGAAATAATGAACAAAACATACATTTCCTTGTAATAAAATACATTATGGCAAAGGAAATATCTCAAAATCTATGGAAAAGAAATGAGCTAAATAAGGAAAAACATGAATTAATTAATTAAATTAATAAAATTCAAATATGTAAAAATCAGAGAAATGTAATTAAATTTATTTCACAAAAGGCTGATGTGATGATAAAGAGTAATTAATCCAGCACAGCACATGTCCACATTAACTTTCTAAGGGACCTTGGGGCAAAAATAAGCAACTGGCTCATGCCAACCCTGCTGCACCCCTGCTGTTCACTGCTGCTCTTGGTCTTCAGCAATATAATCATGCACAAATTCATCAACAACAGTTTGTATTATATTACATAAGAATCATCTTGACATAAAGGCTCTTGTGTCTTTGATATTGTGCAGTAGTGCCACATATTTTCCTTGACTAACTAACAGTCACTTTCTCAACTATGAAGTGGTTCAGAAATGATTGGCATCATTTTGTACAGCTACCATATCCTGGACAGTGTCGCCACTTGAACATTGCATGGATGTTCTTCTTGGACTTTGGAAAGTTCCGTTTGTGTGCAAGAACTATTTTATGTTACATGTTTAATGAGCTAGAACTGAAACAACTAACACTGTACTTTCAAAATCATTAGTGTCTGGTCATCTATATCTGGTCAACTGCTATTTTTGGCAAGTAAGGACTGATTTAATTGTGTTTCTTTGGAGGTTGCAGTCAATCACCTGTCCCAGAAGCCACCCTAACCCTTTCCTTATGTCTATTTGCACTTGAAACTTATTGTTTCAACAGCTTTATTGTTGGGAAAACTTGACATTAGAAATAACTTCAAAAACAAACCAAAGTCTCAAACATGATAACTAGAAACTAAACTGTACACTGAAAACTAGAAACTTGGAAACACGAACGAGAGGAACTAACCAGACTGAGAGGTAGACAAATCTTCAGTGATACAGAGGGAAACACATAGTGTCATGAGGGTACAACGCGACAACAAGCAAGGATGACAGAGAACTAAAATTACACAGAAGGGACGGGGAACAGAGGCCCCAGGTTTGGCAGACCCGGGTGGTGGTTCCCATCTTTAAGAGAGGGGACTGGAGGGTGTGTTCCAACTATAGGGAAATCACACTCCTCAGCCTTCCTGGGAAGGTCTATGCTAGGGTGCTGGAAAGGAGAGTCCGTCCATTAGTCGAACCTCGGATACAGGAGGAACAATGTGGTTTTCATCGTGGTCATGGAACATTGGATCAGCTCTTTATCCTCTCAAGGATACTTGAGGGTGCATGGCAGTTTGCCCAACCAGTCTACATGTGTTTTGTGGACTTGGAGAAGGCAGTCCTGTGGGGGATGTTCTGGGAGTATGGGGTGTCTGGCCCATTGCTAAGGGCGATTCAATCCTTATACAATCTTTGCAAGAGCTTGGTCCGCAAAGCTGGCAATAAGTCGGACTCGTTCCTGGTGGGTGATGGGTTCCGCCAGGGCTGCCCATTGTCACCTCTTCTGTTCGTAATTTTTATGGACAGAATTTCTAGGCATAGCCAAGTGGCGGAGGGCTTTCACTTTGGTGGTCTCAGAATCTCATCTCTGCTTTTTGCAGATGATGCGATTCTGTTGGTTTCATCGGGTGATGGCCTCCAGCTCGCTTTGGAATGGTTCGCAGCTGAGTGTGAAGCGGTGGGATGAGAATCAGCACCTCCAAATCCGAGGCCATGGTCTTCAGCCGGAAAAGGGTGGAGTGCCCACTCTGGGTCAGGGACAAGTTCAAGTGCTAAGGTGCTGCAAGGGAGTGGGAGATCGACAGACGCATTGGTGCTGCGGCTGCAGTGATGCGGACAGTGTACCGGTTTGTTGTGGTGAAGAGAGAGCTGAGTGTAAAAGCGAAGCTCTCAAGTTACCGGTCAATTTATGTCCCTACCCTCACCTATGGTCACGAGCTGTGGAGAGATTATATCTCTCGGCTGGCCTGGGAATGCCTTGGTGTTCCCCCGGACAAGCTGGAGGAGGTGGCTGGAGATAGGAAGGTCTGGGCTTCTCTGCTTTGGCTGCTGCCCCCGCGACCTGGCCTTGGATAAGTGGAAGAAGATGGATGGATGGATGGAGAAGGACTAAAGCGCTTGAAATATAAAACAGAACCCAAAACACTAGTAATCAAAAGCATGATGAATTCAGATTAGTAATAATAATAAAATAAATCAAAAGACTGGGTCATCGACCCAGGAGCGTGACAACCATACTCTATAATATCAATATCAGCAAAGACCAGCCCAAACACACAAGTGAATTTACTTTGAAAATACTCCACATAGACATAAATACTGGGCCAGATACAGCTAGGATCTGCATAAACATCAAAGCATAAGCATCCTGTGAAGCTCCCAGTGCACAGCTTTTGTGCTGATGTTAATGTCGGCAGCGGTTTGGAGCCCTGTAGTTACTGAGTCAGCAGAGCATTGGCAACTTTTACACAATATGCACCTCAGCACTTGAAAGGCCTGCTCTGTAAGATTATATGGTCTGCCACTTTGTGGATGAGTTGCTGTGGTTTGGTTCTTAAAAGCTTCCACGTTGCAATAATGCCACTTTCATTTTATTGTGTAGTGTTAAAGGGGGAAGAAATTTCAGGAACTGACTTGTTTCATTGATATCATCCTGCTACAGTTCTACACTTTAGAACAACCCATTCTTTCACACAAGCTAGGTGCTTAAGATACTTTACCCATATAGTCTATGTCACCGGCATGGCCATCCACCAATACATAAGAAATAAACAAATGCACGAGGACTAACTTCTTTTTCAATCTACCAGTGGGACCTGGTGTGCAGCAAAGCTGCGTTCAACAACATTGGATCATCTATCTACATGTTTGGCCTGCTGGTGGGATCAGTGGTGTTTGGAGCCATGGCTGACAGGTAGGCTTTTCTCATTCGGCCTGCAGCTCCAAACATCTGATGGAGAACCGATAGAACAAAGTGTCAGATCCTCAGCATCATAGCACGACTGTAGGGGTAGGCACTGACGGAGGCCTTTGCATGTGGTGATTGTGTGTAAGGGGAGCAGTTGATTTAGTTTGATTCATCAGCTACAGATACACAAAATAAAACTGTCCACACTTAACTGTGTGACACTAAAAATCACCCATACTTTTAACATTGTTGTTCATTCTTGTTGGCAGTTTCTAAACTTACTGTTTTTTTCTTTAAACCAGAGACAATAGATGGGTAGTATCATCAATGTCTTGGAAAAGTCTTTGAACTGACACAGAAGATCTATTGCAGAAAAACAAAATGGAAGTGGGAGTGGGTCATGAGACCTGTGCTTCCCTTTTATTGAACGAGCTGAATGGGTTAAGAAACTGAAGAGTGACGGCTGCAGTGAGTGGTAGTGAGCAGGTGGCTGATGATGGTAACAGGCTGTAATATATGGTCTTCCTGGTAAGTTAGGGCTACAGTGAATTAAAAAAATATGCTCCACCTGAAAAGAAATACAGCAAATACAACACACTGAAGTTCTCAGCTTTGTTACAAATTTTCAAACCTCAGGTTTTCTCTGGTGAACATATAGACAGTTATAAGCACCTGGTTTCTGATAACTGCACCTCCTCACTAAGAACTACATATTATAAAAATCTCTTTTTCATTATGCTCCATGTTAGGCTTTGTATTTTATTTTTCTTTTATGTGTTTTGAGCTTAGTCTTTACTTCTGTTTTGTTGAGTTTAGAAACTCAAAAGGTACAAACCTTTAATAATATGTGTCCACTCTCTGTCTACAAGGTATGGCCGACGCTTTGTCCTGCTGCTGTCCCTCGCTCTCCAGACTGTGTTCGGTGTCGCTCTGGCTTTTGCACCCAACTTCCCGGTCTATGTGACTCTTCGTTTTGCAGTTGGCACAACAATATCTGGTGTCATCATCAATGCCTTTGTACTAGGTACTAAACAAACACACTCAAACCCAGTGTGAGGATGATGATTTGAGGTTGCTGTAGTGGAGCGTCAGCACAGAATAACCGACAGGCACTTATCTTCCACTTTAATCATTGTTCCGTATGTATGTACAGTATTTATAATCTCAGGTTCATTTAAATGCTGACAAAGGACAATTCATTAATATTTTTTCACATTGTCAGTATGACAGGACTGATATTTTTGTTGATGCAGGATAAGTGTGTTTGTGTTTTTTAAATGTTGGGTAGCATTCCTATTTTAATTTCCTTATTATGACTTTAATTTGAAAGCAATATCAGATCAATAAGATACATTTAAGACAAATAAGACACATAAGGACAAAATTTATTCATATAAAACATTGACATTAAAAAAAACCTTACCTTTCAATATAAAACATTTAATTTGTTAGTACATTTTAAAATGCATTCAGCAATTAATTCAACAGTGACACACCAGATACAATATAAATTAACTGGTTGTAATAACTCAACTGCGTAAAGAGGACCCACATTCAACACTGCTGTCAATAAGCATAAAAAGCCTCAAAGTATAAAGTCTACTTTTCAAAACTTTCCAAGCATTTCTGATGACTTCGGAGTTTGTCATTTTCAGAAGTGTTTTTAATAAAGGAAACATAATCACATCCTCCTCAACAAAATAACTCAGAGAAATCATCCTCCTAGTCAGTGTTCAGACTTCCGTACATGAAACCATGGTAACGGTCCTTCGTCATTATTAAGTTTTATTAATCTTCACAGACCCAGCACAGGTGTGTTTCTGGTAGAGTGTCTAAAAAGTGTACGTATAAAAAAAGCACGTTGGTACCCGTTGCAATGTGATTACATTTACTTTAAATGCACATTAACAGTTACAACACTATTCACAACACTATTTTATTCTGGCTAATATACTTCAATCTTTTTTAGTCAGAGTGGAAACATGGAAACAGCTAACAAGGCTCTAATCAGATATACCAAGAGACACTGCTACTACAAAATGTATGTTTGGTGTCTGAGGGATTGTGGGATTTGAGTCTATGAAGATATATTTGTGCACAGTTCTCTAAAACAGCCAACAGCTCATAACCTGACATTGGCGGCCCTGCGGATATGGTCACTGCTGACTGGTTGAAAATATTTTTTCTAAATACATGCATGGGAAGCACAGACAGTATTTGCAGTGCTTAGTCTTTATTCTTTTATTTGGTTTCACTTCACTACAAGGAAGTTGTTATGGTCTTTTAACCGGAGCCAATATCAGCACAAACATGACACATGAACACGTCACAGCTCTGTGTGTTTGTGACTTAGTACGCTGGAGCAGCTGATGAGTGGTTCCTGGAGGCTGCTGGTTCTCGCTGGATGAAATCATTGGCAAAGAGGATGCTGCACCATAAACCTCCTTATTTAAGATTGCTGTGGTTCCCAGTTGTTTGCATGCAACACATCAACTTGTTTCCAAACAGTCTGTGACTTCTAGCTGGGTGAATGGCAAATGGACTGGCTCTTATATAATAGATTTCAACTCAAGCACTAAAAACACTTTTTACAACATGTCTCATTCATACGAGCACTTTTGTCTACATCTACATCTACAGAGACTGAACTACAAGCCTACCACTTTGGCTCTACCTCCTGAGCCACAGTCACCCCATGGCCAGGGTGGCAGCAAACCTTGATAAAGCCAGAACCAGAAATGGAGACCACTGACTGCAACAACGTTTCACTTGGCAAAGCAACCTCGAGGAGGTTTTTGCCAACCCGCGGGGTAATACACACTGTTCCCTAGTCACCAGCGGTTGCCAGGTTTTCACCGAATGGCGTCTAGGCTTGTGTGACTGGAGCTTTAGGAATCCGTTTCACAACAACTGCCAGCAACCTGCAGAAACCACTCACAAACCGGTCGAGGAATGCTCGTTTTAACATCACGATTGGTTGTTGACAGAGCAGCCTGTGTGACTATGGCCTTATTCACTTAACTCTTGTCACACATCCAAAAAAGTATGCAGGTTAATATCATGTGATTAGCAGTCACATGACTCAAAACCTCCTAGACTACTAATGCACCACCATGCCAAACATTTAAGAGCTTGTCTATTGCTTTCCTTATTGTTACTTAAGTTTCAAAAGTCTGTATACATACAGATAGTTTTAGATATAAGTTCAGGCTTTTGACAGTGCGGAGCTTTCCTCATCTGTATGCTAATAAGAAACCAACATATTTGTGCAGACCTTTCATTTTCTTCAGATATGCAAATACACTGGTTGAAAGCTGTTTTTGCAAAACATTTTCCACCATTACCCACAATCCCTCTTCTCTCCTCTCTTCTTTCTACAGGTACTGAGTGGACGTGCACCAAGAGACGCATGCTGGCTGGTATCATCACAGACTATGCCTATGGTGTGGGTTATATGCTGCTAGCAGGAGTAGCATATCTTATAAGAGACTGGAGAAAGTTGCAACTAGCTATATCAGCCCCAGGCTTTCTTCTTAGCTTCTATATATGGTGAGAAATTCACCTGGCATCTGAATATAAAACCTACCCTGCTCATACACGAAAATACGCCTGTATTTCTATGAGTGTCTTGCATGTTGTCATTCCTTATTTTACCCTTCTCTCTACACCCCTGTTTGATCTCTCAATTCCAACAAGGGTGCTTCCCCATTCTGCCAGATGGTTGTTGGCCAACAACAGGAGAGAGGAGGCCATCGCGCTCCTTCGCAAGGCAGCGCTGGTTAATGGTTGCGTCTTACCTCCCACCGTACAGGTGTGTGCGTGCCTTAGCATCAGGATGAGTGGTTAAAAACAGTGTTTCTGACAGTGCCAGGCTTTATTTTTACAGTCACGTTTCTACTGTTTCCTCTAAACTATAAACTCTCACAAAAACCTTGTAATACTTCGGTGGCGATCACACACGAACCAAACTGCATTTTTAGATCACACACCAGCACCAGCTGGTGAAAATGACAACACTACTGAGCATTCATTATACGCTACATTAAACCAAGGGGAAACAGCGAGCAGGGCATGTTGTCCTGGAAGCAAATGTTTACTCCTTTCTTCCTCATGTAGCCTCGTGCGAGTCTGTAAAAAATAAAATAATCACACATAAACCTCCTCCCCTTACAGTTGCCTTTATATCAGCAGCAGGATTACTGAAACATCTGCATACAGTAAACACGATGACCTCGGAAAAGCCGCAGAGATTTCACCGCCTTCATCATTTTCATGTGAAAAAGAAAAAACTGCCATATTAAATGTTTTGTTTTGTCTTGTAGGACTCGTGCTGCAGTTCTCTCATGAAACGGGTCCCTTTTGGCATTTTTATCTTGCAAGATATTCAAAAGAATTAAGTATGACTCAAGTGAAATCTGTGGCACAAGCACAGAATGAGGAGTGCAACTTTTATACATTAAACTTTTCTTTTTCTATTTCAAAGCCGGTTTTCAAAGCTGAATCCTCTGATTTAATGACAGTCACATGAAAGTTGAAGGACTTGACGTTTTGTGCCTAGATCACTGTTTTCTTGATTTTTTTTTAATGGAGCATGTAATGAATGGTCAGGATAGCAGGGATTTACGCGGGCTGTGTGCTGAACACGTGTGGGTTTGTGGCACAGATGAAACGTCAATTACTGGGTGTCACGACTCTCAGCTTGTGATACATTAGTGCAGTCTAGTGACGGCCTTCCAGACTAATCAGCAGTCTTCCTGTTACCGTGGTTTCATGTAGAGAGCTAGACTTAGAGATACGCCGTACACATATTGTTTGATCAGTAAGTAAAAGTAAGTAAAAAAGCTTGAATTAATTCACTTTCCACGTAATGAATAACGAATATATGCAACTTTACCTTTTTGAATGAAATTACAAATAAATTCTACTTCAGTGCTATCGGGCCAGTAATGATTCAATAATATCCTGTATGTGATTGTGAAAAAGGCCATCCTGCTTCACTACTTACTATTTTAGAAACTTTATATATATTTTGATGCTAAAACATGTTTTAATATTACTCATGTACAGGGGTTAAAATTGAAATTGGCAGGTGGGGAACCCTAAGACCAGCAGTGCCACAGGGAGGATTAACTTAAATAAGTCACATGATGATGTGCACTGAGAGCTACAGTACAGTTTGTTTGTGGACAGCCTGTGATCAGCTGACCTGTACTCCAGGTGTTGATGACTCAGAGGTTTACTGCTCCTTGTGGATTTAGCTAAATGTATTTAGCAAAGATATAAGCAGTCGTTACATGAGCCATCATGACTACTTAAAGCCAGCGTGGCTAATGGCACCTGTACCACAACACTGCTAGCTACTAGATCAGCCTACACATACAGTGGTTTGCAAAAGTATTCGGCCCCCTTGGACTTTTCCACATTGTGTCACATTACAGCCACAAACATTAATCAATTTTATTGGAATTCCATGTGACAGACCAATACAAAGTGATGTACACGTGAGAAGTGGAACGAAAATCATACATGATTCCAAACATTTTTTACAAATAAATAACTGAAAAGTGGGGTGTGTGTAATTATTCAGCCCCCTTTGGTCTGAATGCAGTCAGTTGCCCATAGACATTGCCTGATGAGTGCTATTGACTAAATAGAGTGCACTTGTGTGTAATCTAATGTCAGTACAAATACAGCTGCTCTGTGACGGCCTCAGAGGTTGTCTAAGAGAATATTGGGAGCAACAACACCATGAAGTCCAAAGAACACAGCAGACAGGTCAGGGAGAAAGTTATTGAGACATTTAAAGCAGGCTTAGGCTACAAAAAGATTTCCCAAGCCTTGAACATCCCACGGAGCACTGTTCAAGCCATCATTCAGAAATGGAAGGAGTATGGCACAACTGTAAACCTACCAAGACAAGGCCGTCCACCTAAACTCACAGGCCGAACAAGGAGAGCGCTGATCAGAAATGCAGCCAAGAGGCCCA
>VURO01045574.1:0-13893 GCA_015108175.1 Pelvicachromis taeniatus | reverse complement strand
TGGGTGAAGTTGAATAAACGGAGCCGTCTGCTCCTTGCTATCTAAAATATAACAGGACAGCGGAGTATATTGTGTGTGCTGTGTGAAAACTATCACTTTAATCTGAGCCAAACCCATTTACTCAGGAACAAATAAAATAGTAACAAAGCCAAACAATAACATGTTTAAGTTCTCTAAGTGACTTATATATCATGTTTAACCTAAGTAGTGAAAGACGGCGGTGGGTTTGAACACGTGTTGCCGGGAGTCCGCTGTTCTCACCGGCTATACTGAGCCGTGACCCCCGGCTAGCTATGGAGCTGGTGGGTAACAGACGGAAACGTGGGAGCTTTTGAAAATATGTGGGGTCTTGATAAACTGAGCAGATATTTGAGGTTTACACAGCTACATTCTCGCCTGGAAACATGTTCAACCTTTATTTTGTGACCCACAAAGAATAATAAGAGTCATATTAAAGCTAACTAGCCACAGACATTGTTGAAGCAGGGCCGCGCTATGAATTCTGGGACACAGCTTCTTCTTCTTCGGGGTTTAACGGCTGCTGGCATCCTTGTACATGCAGTGCTGCCACCTTCTGTTTCAGTCTGTTATTACACTCTGAAATCCTACTACTTATTCCTGCATGTTCTTACAAAGCTTCAAACGACGCGTCGACCATTAAATTAGTCGTCGACGTAATCGTGACCAGTTGACTAATCGTGGCAGCCCTAATTAGCTGGCAGCTAATTATGTTTGCCCGACAGATTTCTCAATGGCTGACATTTGAGCTCTGTGTGATGTCATTAGTGCTTATGTGAATATAAGTAACCAACACTGTAACAAGTTTGGCATCAGCTTACTAAAGACGCGATTGGCCCAACAGTAAAACATAAAAGTGACTCGTGCACTATTAGAAACCCGTTGTCTGAATGAGCCGTGCGAACCACACAAAGGGTTACTAACCTGAGTGAATCATGTGAATGGGACAGCGCCCAAACTTAACCAACCTGCAACTTTTCCCTTAACCAGTTCACTGAAGCTCCTTCATCAGTCGGCGTGCTGCTGCTATTTCACACGGTCATTTGTGGGGTTTGGACTTTTTTTCGTTGTAAGCATGAATTAGGATTTGTTCAGGTGTTCCCTCCAAAAATAGCCCAAACCAAACGATGCCAGATTAGGTGAGCTGCTCTGTAACCTGTCCAATCTGTTGTCTTACTAACCCTGAGTCTAGTATGTCAGATGTTGCCCTTCTGTGACTGCTAATAATGACTTCCTTCTGTCGTTATTCCTTTAAGCTTCAACAGACTTCAGATCAGTCTGTTGCAGTTTCAACCACACGTGTTGGAGATGGTTACAGTAAAAATAATAGCAGGTTTGATACATCAGGGGGAAATACTCAGAAGTCATTACAATATTCATTTGAGGGATGCATTTTAAATGTCATGTGTAAACACATTATTGTGCTGCAGGCATTGATGTCATGGACAGGCTTATACTAGTCGATTTATTGTTTCCATTTAAGCTAGTGTTAACCTGTGACGTGTGTAGCTGTCATGTTTAACTCATTTTAGTCAGTCGATGTGTTTGATTCACACTCCTGTTTCCATAAAGAGGGTTTGATCAATACACCGGAGTTAAAGTATTGGTAATCGATAGTTAATGCTCGGGATGTCACGATTCCAGAAAGTTGGTACCAGTAGATCATACGTGTTCACATCGTCCTCAAACATAAGCTCCTGAAATAAAAGCACACTGTGAAACACTGACATGGTGGCAGGTCCTTTATTTAAAGTGTTGACTTTATATTTTGTTGCTGAGGCGTGGATTGAAGTGTTAGGATGGTTGCCATGTAGCTACCAATGTTGCACTGTTGCGCTGTGTTAGCATGAGCATTTCATGTTAGCCATTGCAAACATTTCAGCCAGTGGAACAAAAGTCCGTTTCACAGCGGCGTTCTCAAAGATGAACATGGTGACCGAACATTAGAAGAATAATACTTATTACTGTGAATGGAAGCAGACTCTGAATTCACTGAGCTCATACTAACGCAGGCGTTATTGCTAAATTGGAGGTATTTCAAAGCACAACAGCGTTGCATTATTACATATCTACAAATCAATCATCACCCCTTGAACTTCCTCATTTGTAGTTTCTGTGTGCATGTAAGGAAAAACTACAACCCCTGTAGTTTAATGCCAGTCCCTGTGGTACCAAAGGAAAAACGTGTCGCTGCATTTTTTTAACGGTTTGATATCGAACGATGGCCTGAGCATAGGTCCTGGTGACGTCTTTACATGTTTGCTGCAATTATGTGCTAAGCTGGCTAACGTTAGCATCTTTCCTTGAAGCAAACTAAGAAGTTTTTGTTGATCTTTATTGGATCCATCTCAGAGTGAGACCTCCCACACAGCTTAATCCACACCTAATATGCTGACTCAGAAAGGCCAAAAACACCACACCCCCTCTAAACTTTGATCATGCCTGCTATTGGGCTTGCCGGGTCCACACAAACAGGTTTCATTAGCGGTTATGCGTAAAGCCTCCCATGCCTACCTATGGTTGCCAATGTGGGATTTAAAAAGTGGCCCTTCAATGAAGGGGGTGTAGAGTAGGCCCATATGTTATTTTTAATTGTTTGAATAGTGTGTAGCCCTTTGCTAAATAAATAAAGAGCAACAGAGCAAGAAGGCAGTTTGATGAACTGCAGTTAAAAGAAAAAAAAAAAGCTAATTAATCTCCCGATTTTGTGCTAAAAATGGCAAATGTCATTTGTGTGACATATAGTTTGTTGTTTAGCAAGCCTCTAATGATTGATCAGGTATTAAGCTGGAAATTAGATTTAGGAAGCTGCCTAAAATCGCTCTAAGCATCATAAAAGATAATGCAAAGGCAACACGGGTCAGTACATTTTGTCACTTTGTTGTTGAGTTGGCACCAGACCAGTGTGAGATCTGTGGTGGGCTTACCGCTCTGTCGTGCCCACAGACATCAGTTATAGCTGCAGAGATCTGTGATGCTCGGCCAGCGCAGCCATCTAGTCACAGTGAACGTCACAGGCTTTGTTGCTATTGATACACGACCTTTCCTGTCGCCCTAAAATAAAGTCTGACTCACTGCAATTTAGATCAAGTTTGCGTCTTGCTGTGAATAAGAAGAGTTTGTAAGTGTGGTGCGTAAAGCGTGTTATTTAGAATAATTAACTGTGCCAGTGTTTCCAGTGTGCTCCTGTTGGACTGGCTCCCAGTTATTAATCCCAAGGGTAGGCTTGTTTTCTTTTCTTTTTGCCTGTTTTTTGTTGTTGTTTGTTTGTTTGTTTGTTTGTTTTTGGGCAAATGCTGATAACGGTGTAACAACAGCAGTTAGCTGGGGTAGTCCACTGCCCTACAAGTGAAATGACAGGAAAAAGAAATCAAAGCTGCTTCAACTGTTTTTAGTGTCCTTAAAAACACTAAAGATTCCACTACAGGAGCGCTGTTTAGCAAAAACGACAAAGCTGGGAAATAAAGCTGACAATGATGGCAGTGTTCGCAGGACTTGGCTCCTCACTGCTAACCACGGATGTGTGGATGGATGACAGATACTGGTCCTCTTCCCCGTGCTGGTCCACAGAGACCTGGCCTCCCTGTTCAGCCTCGGCTCCGTTCCGCTTAGCTCTGCTGGCTCGCTGCTCTGTGGATGCTCAGGCTGCGAGCAGGCGCCGCCTAAGAGCGTGACTGGCATGCTAGCTACTAGCGGCCCTGGCTACATAAAGCCATATTGATGTGCTTCCAAGATGCTGCCAAAGCTAGCAGATGACGCTAATGCTGCCAAGGCAGTAGGTGGGGACAGATGCTACCTGTCCTCGCCCGCTCCCTCCAGCCAGATTGTTCCCACTAACAAAGCAATAAACTTAATAGATCAGCATATCAGTTTTACAGCAACATTCATGCTGCAATTAGGGGAACAGTTTACTGTTTAAAAACCAAAGACAGGAGAAAGATTGAGTGATGACAGCGTGCTCAGCAATGATGCATGGAGGGCTTTTATTTTGAAACTCGGCTGCCGATTATTCTCTCTGTTTGATAAACTACGACCTATTTTCTCTTTTTATTTTTCCTGCTCCGTTCAGACATGTAGGTCGGATGAACTGCGGCCTCCACATTGTGAATGAATTTATGAATGAATATACGCGACTGTTTGCCGATAGACTGACATCTTCTGCAATCTGTGAAGCGTGATATCGTCTGCCCTTAGAGGATGGATCAAAGCACCTTTTGTGATCTTGTTTCCATGCCGTATTTGTGCCTGTCGGTTGTATACCTTTGAGCAACTCTCTCTTTTTGTCTGAGATAAGTGACAGGTTTCAGTGTCTCAGCGTAGCTTCCTACTAGTACTAAAAGATGCTGCAGGAGGACTGCGAATGCGCTCATTTTTGGGGACTGGTCCTTTAGAAATGCAGCCTGATGGCTTTACGTTGTCCAATGATGAAAAGTTACTTTTATTCTGTGTACTCAGAACTTTCTCGCTGAGATCCGACGGTCTCGCAGCGTCAGCCATCACGCCGCCTCTCTCGCCGCCGTAGCGCCCTCGAGCAGCACTATAATGTTCATTTATTTCCGTTCACTCCTTCCCGTTTCCACAGAGCCAAACTCCCGTGTCGTCGAACTTTTAGAAAAGGTTGAACACTGACACTCTACAAAATGTCAGAATTGCTCCTTGACCCAAGCGTTGCCAGTTCTGAAGTTTGATTGGATACCAGCTGTGTGTCGAGTTTGCAGCGGGCTCACACTCAGACGGGAGGCCATTGGAGGACTAACAGATGCCATGGCAGCAAGGAGGGTGTTGATTGATCATTAGAGAGGCCACACTCCTCCACTCACACTCCTGAGAGGACCCCAGGGTCTCACACTTTGTTTATCTCTCAGCCTTTCTCCCTTTCTCTCTCGTCTCACCCTCATGACTTTGGTAAATTGGCTCTTTCTACACAGAATATTCGAACTCTTTGTTATCTTTTATCCGCTGGCAGCAGCGCCGGCTCGGGTGCTAACGCGTGTTGTCTGCTAATCACGGGGTTAGTCGTTCGATCCCTGGCCCCTCTGTGTGCGGGGCATGACACTAAACCCCAATTTTGCGTGGCGTGAGTCCCTCAACCTCCCTGCTGTTGTAACTTTATTGAGCCCACTCGAGTGTGTTTTTGACGTTTTAGGCCAACTTGTCTTTTTTTGTCTGCGTTCAGGGTTGAAGTTGGTGCTGGTTGTTATGTGCCGGAGCCGCTGTTCTTCATTATATTAACAGCAGTAGTAGTGCATGAGTATTGTTTTTTTTTTTTAAACAATGTCTTTTTATTAAGAATTTTTCTTTTATACATATAAACAAAAAAAGAAGAAAAGGATTACAGATGATCTGTACATTCGGGGTAATTAGCCCGTACATTTAAGGCCATGAAATGAAAAAGAAAAGGGGGGAAAAAGGGTAATAAAGAGAAAAAATATATATACAGTGGAACCCCGGGTTACAAGTTTAATCCGTTCCAGAACCGAGCTCGGAACCCGAACGAATTTTCCCCATTTAAAATAATGGAAATGAGATTAATCCGTTCCAGCCCTCCCAAAAAGTCCCCAAAATATTATAAATAATGGAAAAATTATGTTCTTTAATAAGAAACAAACATCAAAATACTGTATTGGTAAATATAGTTAAATAAAAGATAAACCAACTTAAGCAAATATAACCTTACCTTGAACGATTGCAGTTAACGGAGAGCGGCTGAGGAAGGCGGGAGGGAGGAGCCACGATACGTACGGTAAAACTAAAACAACACTTTCTTAAATTTCAAACAAAACTAAAACTGCACTTTAACTGCATGAATTGTAAAAAATAAATGTTCTGAACTTTAAACTTAGCCTACGTACACTTAACCTTACGTAGGAACGTATGATACATTTTACTATAATCATCTGCTTTTGCCTTTTTGGCTGCATTTTCGGCACCGTCACATCAAATACAACCTAAAATTGCACTTTCTTAACTGTACGGACGGACGGACCGACGTGAGCCAATCACGTGTCATCATAAGGGATAAGCCTTTGAAACGGCTCTGGGTAGAAGTTTCCGGGTAAGAAAGGCGAAGCGGAAACTAGCGGTGACGTATCGGATCGCGGCTCGTAAACCAAATTCCTCGTGTACCGAGCTGCTCGTAACCAGGGGTTCCACTGTATAGATGTATAATATTTCCCCAAATAACATAGTCTGTGTAAAACAATGACCCAGGTCACTGCCCTACACCTGCACACTGTATTTCCACACCTGACACACGAGAGTTTGCTGAAAAAATCTTCTAGCTTTTGAAATGCATCAAGGAAGGGACCCCACATGCTTTGAAATGTCCCAGTAGAGTTCTGGAGAGAATGTCTTATTTTTTTCCAGTTTTAGACACAACGTAAGGTCATATAACCACTGTCTGTGAGTGGGAGGGGCAACGACCCGCCACCTCAGCAGGATCGCCCTCATGGCCAACAGGAAACAGAATTGTAGCGCCTGTCTTTTAGAGGCCGATAGAAGCACCTCATTCCCACTGATGCCGAACAGAGCAAGAAGGGGGCCGGGGGCCGGGGGCCAGCTTCACACTGAGAATCCTGGACAGGGTCTGTCCAGATCTGGGCGAGACCAGTACATGTGGATCAGTGAGGCTTCAGCATCTGTCACAATACGGAGGGATGTCAGGATCGATACGAGGTCATCTGGATTTTGAGAAATGGGCTCTATGCACCACTTTGAACTGGATCAAACAGTGGTGAGCACATAGTGATGTCGTGTTCACGTGTTGTGAGTATTTTTAACTGCTCTACTGCATCATCATTAAGTTGGATGAAATAGAGGTGCGTATAGTAAAACATACTGAATGATAAGAATAAGCAGTTTAGAGATGGATGGCTGGCTTTGTGGTTTTTGTCCCCAGGTTTCCATGACAACAGTGATACACAGTAAGCTATAACGTGTCGGTAAGACTCGCCTGTGTTTAGATTTTTGGTTATGGACGACATCAGTGGCGTCACTGCTTTGGTCGGTGAGTAATGTGTCGCTCATCCCTTCAGCGATGATGCAGCGGCCTGCTGCTCTCGCTGCAGCTCTGTTCCTATTTAAGTGGCCAGCTTTGCGTCAGGTTATATGGTGAACAGACAACTTTTGCCATGATCATTAAGTCGTACATGAATTGCTCCCCTGGTCACGGCACCAATGAAATGCCAATCTATCTTTCGGTGGGCGTTGGTGGTTTTGGCTGTGGTTGTGACCTACGAACGTCACACATCATTTTTTTATGATTTCCTTCAGGTTTTATGGGAGGAAAACCGAACATTGTCTGCAGCGAACCCCAAAACTCCCACTTTGGTGTGCTTTTGTTGATCCGATCTTGCTGGTCTGGCAGCAGGACGGTGAGGTCTCCTCGTGTGGACACCAGACCGAGTGTGGGTATCCTCCGCTCGGTCATTCTCTCCTGAAACTGCTGCGTTTTCACCGGCGTCTCCTGTCCCGTTCTTCCTCGCTCAGCTTTTTCTTCGCCATCACACCGTTGCTTGTGCGGTCATTAAAAAGTTTCAGTCCTTCTCTTTCTGACTCCGCTCGTGTCTCGTTTGGACCGTCATGTGGCATTTTGAACATGACGCCGCCGTTTGGTGCACACGTGGTACCGATGCATCGCCTTAACTGTTGTTTCTTCAAAATGCAGTCTTTCTGGCTAAAGTATGAAGAACTGGGGCAAACTGAGCGAGGGTGTGGCAGGCAGGTATGTGAGGCAGAGTTCTGCTGATGGCAGTGGTTCATGAACGGAGAGGTGGGAATCTTTGGGGGGGGGGGGTTGCACACTGAGCTCTCCGACTGACTGACACAGCACTCGAACTCCGAGGGCAAACAGTTTTTGTGTGTGTCTGTGTGTGTCTGTGTGGGTACCCGTTATAAATGTATAGCGTACGGCCGTGTGTGCGTGTGCACATCGGTGCGGATGTGCGAGGCTGTGCATGAGATGAGACGCCGCGGCTGTGGGAGCTGCAGGAGGCTCATCTGAATTCACGAGCGCTGCCAGGCTGGGAGAACATGGAAAGACTTCTAGGCACCGACACTCACGGGCTATTTTTAGACTTTCTCCCCCTCTATGTGAGGAGGAGGGGGAGGGGGGGGGAGTGGGAGGAAGCAGGGATGGATCAATAATTTAAAACAAAATGATTCTGATGAATGCAGAAGAGTTTCATGACATTACCTCCACTCACAGCTTAAGACGTGTTTTCGGTGGCTTGTTTCCTTCTGCTTTTACTTCCCTCTAACTGCTGCGCTGTCACACAGCTGATGGCCGGGAGTGTGTGTGTGTGTGTGTGTGTGTGTGTGTGTGTGTGTGTGTGTGTGTGTGTGTGTGTGTGTGTGTGTGTGTGTGCAGAGCAGCAGATGGTACAAACGTGTACAACCCAGCACGCACAGACACACAAACCCAATGATTCTGAGTCACAGAATAATGATTGGCTGGTTCGTATGTGTGTAATACCAGCGTGGCCCACTTTAGCCCACCGATGGGCGGGATCAGCACAGACGCTGTCGCTGCTTTGGTCGTCCTCAGTCTGATGTGGTCTGGGAAACTAGGGTCCATTAAGGAACCCTAGTTTTTTAACTAGGGTTCCTTAATGGACCCTAGAACCCTAGAACCCCCCCCCCCCCATGGTGACAGTGTTTTAAACGGATTAGGAGTTGACTGCATGAATTGGCCCACTTCCCGTATTGTGTGCAGTGGCTTACACAGAAATATGGTTCCAACCATGTTAAACGCACTTTGTGTGAGGTGTTCCTGCTGCCGCCTGAACACCTGAATGCTTCTGCTTCCCCCGGCTCGGTCCTGTGGCTGACGTCACACAGGAAAGCTGGGGAAAACACCACAATGTTGCAAAAGGTGAAATGTGATTGGGCTGCTGCCACACAGCGACGTAAAGTGACCTAAAAGATGAATGATGTAAAAGACAGAAATGTTTTCCCCCGGCAATTAAGGAAATCAACCTCGTTGCTGACGTGGTACGAGTACTGTATCCTGACATCCACACTGTTGTCATTTAGACCTGAGTTTAGTGTCGAAAGCCAACGAAAACTGTCTGCGCTGTCATTTCAGCTTCTGTTCTCACTGTTTACATGCCAGCAGCTATGGCCTCAGGCTACGTCTCTCCACCCAAGGCTGCTCCCATGTTGCCTAACACCCCACAGTTACTCTGGAGACGGTGGCGTTTACGTCCGTGGAGCCGCCCCTGCTGGCCCTTCATTTGGGCTCTGGCCTATTTTTTCAGGACAGAAAATATGGGTCAGTGTTGATGCGTGTGAGTGTCTGAGACATTTGTCATTGCAAATCACAATTTACCCACCGGGTCTTTGTTTTCACACACACACACACACACACACACACACACACACACACACACACACACACACACACACACACACACACACACACACACACACACACACACACACAGTGTGTGAAACTTTTAAACCGATTAATAAATGATATGTGTGGGGCTTTGCTGAGAGATACGAGTTTGTTCTGGAGAAGTACGATTTGCTGACTCGTTTGTTGGCTAAGCTCATTGTTCTGTCTGCTTACAGAAAATAATAAAGTATAATAACTACAGTGATGATTGGTTTTAAAACACACCAGTGTGAGCATCCTTACATGGTGATGTGTGACTCAAACGGCACCATGACTGTTTCACTGCAGCAAAGAGAACGAGTCGTGCTCTGTATCAGATGCAAAGCTGTCTTTGTGTGTAATCCAGCTTGGAGATTTTAAACCTGCCGTGTTGTTAGAGATGACTTTCTGCAGCATGTGCTGTATTTTATTAGAAGCTGTTGTTCTCCAAAACTTGACATGCACTTTTCTGCAGAAGCCAATTACATTTTTGAGGTGTGTGTGTGTGTGTGTGTGTGTGTTGGCTGAGTATTTTTCTGTCAGTACTTCGTCCATCAGTCCTGCAGAGCACTGCGCTCCCTGTGAATGTGTTGGAGATTAGGAACTATTGTGTGCTTTTAACAGATACAGCTACATTGCCATCCCTGTGGAAAGGCTGCCTGCCTGCCTGACTGAGAGCTGTCTGTCTGCCAGCCTTTACATGTGAACTTCAAATCACAGCTCGGCGGCACCGAGCATGTAGCCGCCAAAGGCAAGGCTTTACACTGTCATCAGTACCACGCGGCTGCCTCTGGGTGCTGTGCCATATGACATTAACAGAGATCGATCCCCTCCACATCTCAAGGAGCTGCTGTTCTGCTCAGTGTCTTCTCTGATGCTGCTGCCGCCACCTCAGAGAGAAGAAAAGGAACTCTCCCCCAAGTATCCGGCTGTGTGACAGTGACCGATCAGCAGCTTTTCCTAAACTTTACAGTGTACCCAAACGCTACGTCGTGTCCCACAATGCCCACACCTGTCACATGACCCAGCAAATTCTGCTTTGCAACAAAGCGTCTTCTACAAACGAGTTTCAACAAGGAGCTAAGGAGAAGAAAAGTGACAAAAGTCACACCCGTGGTGCACGGTGCGCGCTTCTTTTTATGCATATTAGCCTAATAATAGAGTTACTCGCTTACACTGCTTTTGTGGACGCTGTTGACTGAGGCAGATGGTTGGACCATATGGAAGGAAATCCGTGACTCTGTGCAGATATGTTGGGTTTTTCCAACCAATCAGCCGGCAGCCGAGCGGTGAGCTCCTCACCTTAAACTTACGCCGCTGTAGTCGACTCCCACGTCACAGAGGAAAACAAATCTAGGTCATAACTTGGATTCCAGGTTATATCTCAGATTTTAGGGCGCGTTGCTGTCTTTACGCTCGGCTTCATTGTTGCGCAGCGTATATGTCGAGCAGAAAGTTTAGAGAGGAGTCTGTCTCGGGAGATGGCGCTTTGTTTTTTTTGTTTTTTCCTCCTTAGCTTAGGAGGCTAACACCCGCCTCCTCCCGACAAACATGCTGCGTGTGGTGTTGCGCTGAAGATGCAGTCATGCGGCGCTAGTGTTTGACATAATGTTGGACCAGTATGGAATCTGACTGGGAATATCAGCGCTGATACGTGGTGATACACAGAGGCTGTCACAAAGGTTGCATCCATATGCTGTGCCACTCATTCGTGAAGCTGTGAAATTGGGTTGCATCCCAACTAGCCTGGAGACAGTATCGCTTTCACTCTCTCTCTCTCCACCTCTTCTCCCCCTCGCTCTCTCTTTTCAGCACGTCCCACTGAAGCATTTTTCTCACATAGCTGGAAAGACAGAACAACTAATGTGGCATTAATAGGGTCACATCATCTCCATGCAGCTCGTTCTTTCTTCTCCTTCCAGCTGAGACTGTTGTTTATCTTCTTCAGATGTAGCTGTAGCGATGGCTTCGAAATCCCCGAGGCCAACATCTCTCACATGTGAAGCCTGCCAGTTGGGTTTTTTGGCTGGTAAAGCAGGCTCTACCTTAGAGGCTTTTTTTTTTCTTCTTCTTCTTTTCTTCTTTTGTTTATTCAGATTTGAAGCATTGGAATTAAATATCATCGCCCTTTTGCAAATCAAGACCTATTTATGGAGGCCCGTCGAGACCAACGGTGTGATGCAGTTGAAAGACGACATGGTGTTTTCTATGGCAGTGTCAGTGGCAGTGTCAGGTTTTAATTTAAGCATAAATGGACTTTAGTGTAATCCGGATACCTCAGACATGGTGTGACCAATCAGTATTAGGAAACCTAAGAACCATATCACAGTTTAAGAAGTTTCTCTTTCCAGAGCGCTGCTCACTAAATCAGCATGAAATGTAATGCCATTTGCCGTGTGAGACTCGACGAGCAGGAAGGGAAAATAGTTTGAAGTGCCTGCGAGTGTGTTTCTCTCTGCTGGCCTTTGAAAGATGCCAGTTAATCTGCTTACTCCTTTAATTGCGAGCGGAGGGGTTGGGCCTCCTCCCAGCCAGGAAAAAGACTACTGATCCAGAAGTAAAACGATGACCACTGCAGTTATTCCTTTCTTTAGGGTGCGCACCCCCCCTCCCGTCCCCGGTTTTCTTTAGCCACCCTTCGCCTCCTCCTACCGCAACCCTCCCTCACGCGGAAGAAAGCTGCCCGTTCTGACAATAGACATTTTTTGCCATATGTTGGCTTGACATCTTCATCAGGTTCACAGCAGGTTACCTTAGTTAACTTTCACTCCACTGCCTGATGGGATTTTCTCCCCGTTTCTCCACTCGGCCCAGGCTCAAAGTCTAGACGGCCTCGGAGGCAGGGTCCCTCTAGCCCCGTGTCCACAATAGCCATATTGTGGACGCTTAGTAGCGGCAGCTTCCTCCAGTTACAGCGAACAGGCCAGTGCTAAAACAATGCTTTTGTCCAGGGGCATACGAGGGGGGCCTAATCCACTGCATACTGTGAAATAAATCTCTCTGAGATGAGAGTGAGTGAGAGAAACTGAAATGAATGAAATCATTGCCAAGGAGGTTAGAGTGCAGCAGTTTAACCCCTGGCCAAGAAAGGGAGGCAAAGGGAGTGGGAGAAAGGCAGAACAAGGAGAGGCAGGCGCTACATCCCTTCATCTCTGGAGCACGGATGGAAGAGAGGGGCTGCCGGTGGCTTTCACAGATTCTCTTCTCACCAGAGGAGCTGCTGTTCACCATATGGGATTTGGCCTCTCTTAACAAACAGGCCCCCTATTCACTCACAACACACAGTCGTTCATGGAGTAAGGTGAAAAAAGTGCATTTTTGATGCCTTTAGAACAGTGGATGGCCACGAGGGCTCCAAGTCTGCGTTTGATTCACGTAGTATAGAGAATTATAAAATAGGGGCTTTCATCTAAATGTGTATTCACACTGGATTTAGGCCTTTTTTGGGCTGTTTTACTGGAATCGGTTTTAAAGCCATGCATTCAGGTTGCTGTTGTTGAGGCGATCCTATAGAAGCAGGAACATGCCTCAGCACTGGAGCCGTAAACCGTGGTCGTCACCGGGGGTTTTCGAATAGTTCGAAAAAAGACTGGATTTTTCTTCTTCTTCTTTTTTTTTTAGTTTTGTGACAAAATGACTTGAAGTCGAACGAGTTGCCATGCCGCGCTGGGCAGTGTGAGGTTTCTGACACACTGCTGTAACGAGCCAACTTTTTCTTCCAACCAGCAGCGTTAGGAATGACATCCTCTGCCAACAGCTTCTTTTTAGCCTACTTGAAAATCCCAAGAAGCAATAGATTTATGCCAAGTTAATCATGCCAGCATTTTTCATTTTTTTGCTTGCTTGAATGTGCCAGAAATATCTGATAGAAATTTATAGAAAGACTTAAAGACATCGCAGGGAAGGTAGAGTTACCATGGCGTATTTATTGGGTTTCTGCTTTCTCTTATACATCACATTGTTTCTTCTTCTTCCATCAGTAAGACCACCAGTGACCAAAACCAGTGAGCCAAATGTGTTGATGTCATATTTTTGTGTTGGGATGGATGGTGAAACAGGAAGGAACGATTTTGTGAATGGGACTACGGCTGCCACAAACGATTGTTCTGATAGTCGACTAGTCAACGATTATTGTTGCGATTAGTCGACTAATCAGATCATCATCCATTGGATGTAAAGCGTCCAGCTTATTGCCCCAGCATGCATCTGCTCTTATAGAACTATCATTAGCTTACAGCTTTGAGTGTTTAAGCTATGTGCTAACTACAAATAAAGACCAGATGATAGTTTATTACATTTGAATGAAATGTGCAGATTGTTTGGGTGAAGTTGAATAAACGGAGCCGTCTGCTCCTTGCTATCTAAAATATAACAGGACAGCGGAGTATATTGTGTGTGCTGTGTGAAAACTATCACTTTAATCTGAGCCAAACCCATTTACTCAGGAACAAATAAAATAGTAACAAAGCCAAACAATAACATGTATAAGTTCTCTAAGT
>VURO01045573.1:0-14727 GCA_015108175.1 Pelvicachromis taeniatus | reverse complement strand
GCGGGTTAGCTAAACAAGGACTCTTAATGCGAGACACAACAGAGGCAGTGATGAAGGTTATAGTGCTTTATTTACAGATTGGTGAAAGAAACGTGGCGGTGATCGGCGTGGGTGAACGGGTTCGAGGGGCTGGCCGGGTGGGTCTGGAAGAGAGAGTTACTCAGGTTAGACAGGGGTTGGTGCCGGTTGGTAGAGAGGCAGTGGGTCTGACTAGGCGGCTTACTGGTGGTGGGAATTGCTGGGTCCTGGGAGGGAGGAGGCGATGGTTCTGGTGGAGTGTGGACTGAGGCGGGCTGGTCGGATGTTCCTGAGGCTGAAGGCTGGTAGTTGGAGGGCAGGCAGGGTGAAGTACAGAGGGTCCTCCAGAGAGTTGAGAGGGAAGCCAGAATTCCAGGAGCGGGTCAGGTCCGGGTTATGAAATCTCCAAGGGAGGCTGAAACGAATGACAACAGGTCAGTAGCAATAGCAGAGACCAGCATCGCGCCATAGGCCTGGTACCAACATTGGGTAGTTGACAAACTGGCGGTGATGAGGAGTCCGGGTGGAGCTTAAAAGCCCTGCCTGATTGCCCCAAATCAGCCTCAGGTGTGCCTGCTTGCAGAGGAAAGGATGGCTCCGCCCAGTGGTGTCTCCAGCCACACCCCCAGATCATGACACAGTGCCAGGATTGTGAAATCATTAGACCCTGCTGATCTGATCCAGTATCTTGATTCAGAAGCAACATTTCTGGGATTCGGCATAGGTGTACACAGTTTTATATTGATGTTAAGATTATTTTTTAAATGTTAGGTTAGGTTTTGGTAGCATAATGGTTTGTATCCACGTTTAATTGTAGTCAGGGTTCATATTTTCATTTACAAAGTATTTCCTCTATTTAAATGTCTGCCAGTTCAGTTAAGAATTACCTGCTAATTGGCAATATTATATAAATTGTAATATTCCTTTTTGTATGTTTGCCATAGTGGGCAAAAGCTGTCTCTGAAGCCAAGTGGAATATCAATGACATATAAACTAATCTTGTGTACCCATGTGTGCGCGCCTCGTCTGGCCACCAAGTGTGCAATGAGAAAATTGGTTGAGAGCTTATTTTAAGTAATTTTTTAATAATGCAATTCATTTTTGTGTCTTTGTTTGTAATTATAATTAACAACACTGGGGGATAGGAAGCACTTGCACACATTGACCTTTCAGCTGAGCATTCTCAGGGGGTTGTGCACTTTCCCGCACTAGCAGTTTTTTCTGGTTGTTCGGGGCAACTGCGGGGTGCAAGTTTGTCACGGCAGGGTGTGCCGATGTTTTGAGAAGAGGACCCAGTTGCAGAGAAAGGAAATGTAGGTCCCAACAAGAACAACCCTTTATTAGGGCTGATTGCAAGAACAGACATGATAACTATGAAAAAACTTATAGTTAAACTATGACGACTGTGGCGAGAATAACACAGTGAACAAAGGAAGACAGAGGACTTAAATACACACAGGAGATAAGGGGAAGTGAAAACACATGGGGAAACAAAGAACACAAGACTCTTTCAAAATAAAACTGGAAAACATGGAGACGTCGACATGACAACACAGGCTTGACAACATGAGACGCGCAGACAAGAAATACACGACAACTAACGCAGAAGGCTTGGCTGAAACATAACCTGGACTAAACTTTAGGAAAACTAAATAATAATCCTAGAACTTAACATTATCTTCAAAATAGAACAAAAGAGATCAAAAAGAACAGAAAATGCTGGGTCAGGCACCCAGCCTGCGACACATTTAAACTGCTCCAGACAGCATAGACTGCAAAAAATGGTCCATGTTAAGGATTAAATCAATTAGGATGGATTTATACCAATAACAAAATCATTTGCCATCCAGGTTCATGCAAGAAATTAATAATAACAACAACAGTACTCTGTTGTTATTCGCCATTATGTATTTAAAATACAAAATATGAGTAACTGTATTCCATTACTGTTTAAAAAGGTGATATTCAGAATACAGTTACTTTGTTGAAATAAATGGATTACACTGCGGTCTTTTCCTGTTTCATATATTAGGCTATCCCCTCTCTAACTCCACGCCAGTGGAAACCCACACAAAACACACAATAAGAGGCGCTAATGCCTGGGTGTCATCCTTACCTGTGGCCCACATAATGACGTGAAGACATATTTTTAAAAATTATTTTTCAAAAGATTACCTAATACAGAGGCAATATGAGTTGTGTGTTACAGGCATAAACAAACAAACAAACAAACAACTGCATTTGTATAGCGCTTTTCTAGTCATTAAGGACCCCAAAGCGCTTTACACTACATTCAGTCATTCGCACACACATTCACACACTGGTGATGGCAAGCTACATTGTAGCCACAGCTGGGATGCACTGACAGAGGCGAGGCTGCCCGACACAGGCGCCACCGGGCCCTCTGACCAACACCATAGCTCTACAGAATGTAGCCTCATGGGCAGTGTAGTCCAGTGCTACAATGAGAATGTATGGGACTGCCCCTCCCGTTATGTGTGTGAGTGTGAGGGAGGGAGAAAAGGGAGAGTCGAAAAGGACGAGTTGTCACTGACCAGAAACAGGGGATGGAAGCATGTAAATATTATAATGACCATGATAATAATATCCATGATCTCATTCTTTTTGTCACTACTGGCAGACAGGTAGATTTACCTGAAAATCGTCAGTGTTGCTTTCATGCTCATCTATCTCTTCCACACTACAGACATGTACCGTATCTGGATAACTGCTGATGCCAAACCAGTCTGTGTGTCAGTTTTTCATTCCTTTATGTCCTCATTGATGAACAAGACCCTGAGACACTTAAACCCCCCCACTTGGGACAGGAACCTCTTCCCACTCCCAACTGTCACTTCACCCTTTTCCAGCTGAGTTGCTTGAGCCTAGAAATGATGTCCTAAAATGAAGTATGTTTTCAGCATAAACTAAAAATGGAGTGGAGTTTGCAAACTAGTTGAACCAAAGAATCACTGAAAAAAAAAAAAAGACCATCCTGGTCCAACTCCCACTGTGAACAGGTCTGACTTATCACCTCCAATCAAATCAACTTCTCACTACAGTTGTACGAGGCTCATGACAACTGGCCACTTACCCCATACTTCTGAAAAACCTCCATAAGACACTCCGAGAGACACAAATTCCCAAAATAGATGCAAGGGCAAACGCCAACAAGTACCCTGACGTAGAGCTTTGTGAGGAGGCTGAGCACCCCTTCCCCTTCTTAAAAAATGAGAACCACCATCGTCCTCAAGTTCCAGATGATTTTGCAGGGGTGTCTCCACCAAGACAACTAGAGCCTGCTGGTAAAGCTGGAGGTGAGAGTGAGGAGAAATATTAAAGTTTAAAAGGAACACAGTAAAAGAAGTGGAATAGAGAATTACCAGCTGAGATGAAGGCATGTGTAAAGAAAAGCCCATATCCACAAAGCAACTGCAGCAGCTGTGTGTTTTGGGCCACAGCGGTGAATGTGCACAAGAGTGTGAATGTGAGAGAATGTAGTAGTTACAGGTTAGTAGAAAATCCTCAATGGCTCAATTATACATTCTTGTATGACCTGAGGGGACTGTGTGATAGGTCTATTAGCTCATAGTGAGGATACCAATGTTGCCAATGGGACCAATTCTTTAACACAAACCACAACCCTATATTCACAATAGCAGACACACACATGCACACACACACACACACACATGCATATGGCAGAATGATTCAAGAAATGATCAGTGTAGAGGTGCAATCTACTTTATGTCACATAATGAGTGCTTTTTGAAGCAGCTGGCAAAGGAAACAGTAAATAATACTGGAGTGAGTCAAACTGCAGTTTTCATGGCATATTGGGATTAATGTCATACTGTGTGCCCAAACATTTTTGTGGACTTTCCACTCCACTGTACTGCAAAAGCATATGTGTCAAATGGTAATTTAAATTTGGCAGACTTCTCTTTAAGTTGTGACCTTGTCCACCTCTGGACTGCTTCCAACGCTTTAGCGATTTTCTAAGCACTTCTGCTCGGACTTTGAAATTTCAGTCTGGACCGTGCATGAAAAAGAAAACATCGACTTCTGTTTCAAATTGATTCCACTTTTATGTTGTGGTGGGTCTTCCCCGGGATAGGACTGTTAACCAAGGTTTGATTTTAAGGTCCTGTAAATCTTTAAGTGTTTTTTTTGTCGGTTTGTTTGTTTTGCCACACACATGTCATACCTCTCCAATTGCTATGTTTTTATTTTTGTTTATGAGAATTCTTAATTTTTAAAGAGAAGTTGAAGGGTTACTGTTGTTGTTGTTGTTGTTGGTTTTCTTGACAAACTGGAGGAAATCAAATGCTGCATCACATATGCACTTCTTCCATGCAACTGTAACATTATGAAACTGAAACTCAACAGTCAAAGAATCCATCCATCCATCCATCCATCCATCCATCCATCCATCCATCCATCCATCCATCTTCTCAAGTGCTTATACGTTCTAGAGTGGCTTTCATGGGGAGAGAGTTGATGTAAACCAATGACAAGTTGCCCGCCCATCACAAACCATCACATCAGATCTGATGCAGATACAAGGACACATAAAGGTCCAAATTCTTATACAATATACTTTAATTTTGTTGCAATGGATCAGCCAATTCTCCATGTTTGAAAATGCCTTTGTCTCATTTGATGCATTTTCGTTATCTGGCACTGTTTAATTATCTCAAATATCTCAAAACAAGCACTTTTTCAAAGTTTTGTATTGATCTAGGCAGAGTTTATATTTGGAGCGAATGTGCATAGGAAGGTTACAATATTGATGGCTTTATTTGCAACAGGGCAAGCCTTTGTAAAACTCCAAGTTAATTATGACAATATCCAATCAATTCTGCACTGGTGTAAGATATGAAATGACTTTCAAAGAGTTTCTTCAAGCAATGAGAGAAAAACTTTAAACCTAGACTAAATCAATCGTGAAATCAAAATTGATTAATAAAGTGTTCTTATGTTTGTGTGTCCATCCTTTGTTTTCTTTAACCAATAAGGTACACCTTACAAGAATATGCATAGTTATTTGACCGCGGTGTACAATCTTTGATGCTGTGTGTGGTTGTGTGGAGCCAATAATTTAATTTTCTGACAAAAAGGCAACAAACAGCAATGATTCCAGAGTTAAAAAAAACATGTGAGAGGTGGAAGATGCCAGCTTGTGCATTTAACAGCAGATATGTGTAGAGATGCACGCAGCAGTTCTTCAGAAAGAACAAAAACAAACCCTCATTTGCACCAAGAAGACACTGTCCTCCAATCTTACCATTTTTCCTTAGTATGACATGAAGATACATTATGAAGAAATTGATTTTGTCATCTAGCAAAGACCTTTTATTGTGTTGAAAAGTCCTGTCACTACAAGCCTCCATATATACTTAATAATACCTGAAGAGTTACAAAGACAGCTGGGATAGGGTCCAGTGCCCCCCCACAACCCTGAAAAGGATGGATGGATGGATGGATGGATGGATGGATGGATGGATGGATGGATGGATGGATGGATGGATGGATGGATGGATGGATGGATGGATGGATGGATGGATAGATAGATAGATAGATAGATAGATAGATAGACAGACAGACAGACAGACAGACAGACAGACAGACAGACAGACAGACAGACAGACAGACAGACACTTAAAGATAATGCATGGAATAGGTAGCAGTAAGTATGTCCATGTGTATGTTTGTGTGTACTGTATGTGTCTGTGTGTTTGCATCGTATTCAACCTGAGGAAATATGTACTCATAACAAATCAAATAATAACATGTACTAATTTTTAGTCTGGCTGTTTATATGATTAGATTAATCTGTACAACATCAGATTAATCATTTCTTATTTTGCACCCTATGTGTGTGATACATAATGATACAGTCATGACAGGGAAAACAGCCATTGGAAACTAATACTTAACCAAATATACTGTTATCATGTGCAATGGACTTGCAATTTTGTCGCCTTTGAAATGGTTTCTTTGAAGACAGTAACCAGGTCTGCAACCACTCCCAGTTAACAACTGTCTTCAATGTGACCTTGATGCATCAAGAAGGCATCAAGACAGTGATAATATGGCCACAGTACGGATTAAATCTGCTATCAGCATACGACTGTGTCGGGTGAATTTGACAGTTACATGCAATTTGTTATAATTTTTTTGTTAAGTTGGTGAAAATTACAAATCTGCTGCTGTCTACATACAGAATATCATATTAAGTACTTTCTTACATTCACAATCCAGCTAGAATATTAAAAACCAACCTTGCTTTTATATAGGAAATATAACCAGCGTATAACCAGCTGTGGTCAAAACTGCGTGATCACCCCTCTGCAACCAATTGGTTGTCGTAACTACTTTTCAAATGATCTGCCACAGCACAAAACGTCAGTGTATTCACTGTAAAGCAGCTAATTGTTCCTTGTTGCAAGACAGTTGCTCTTCTACGTTTACACTAGTGTGAGTAAAACATAACATTTGACTGTGTCCTGGAACTCTTCACAGAGTCCTCCCCCCGTGTCTGGAGCTGAGCCACACATGTTTCTGGTCCTCAGTAACATGTATTTTTATGAAAAATAAATAGCATAAATTAACTGGACTTAGTGCCAGAAGAAAGGAAGGAACAAGATGCAAACAGGGATGTCTTTTGTTTTACAGGCAGCCAAAAGGCTTTTTTACAGAATGGAATCGCTCTCAAAAAGCACCTATACTCAGCCGTACAGCCTGCTGAAAGTAACAATAGCTTTATTAACACAGAGATGAGCCAGGATCTGTGAGTAAATAATCTTTCATTACTTCCAAATATTGATTTCAGTTTTACATGGTGGTATAGCTTTTTTAGTTAAAGCCTGCACTCCACCTGAGAGGTCAGATTTACACCAATCTGTTTGTTAATTTTTCTCAAGCTACAAGAAGCAGCACAGGCCCCAGCAAATTTCAAACAGTAGAGTCTACAATTATATATCAAATTATATATCAGGCTACACCCTCCATGCTAACCAAGCCTACTGCTGATATGAGCGAGAGACGGAAAATTGAAGCCATACCGGCTCGGATGTCACAAGCTCCGCGTCAGGTGTTGAGAAACCAGGACACACTAATAAGAAGTCGGCTACTGGAACAAGAAGGCACAAGTGGGCGAGATGAGAACAGGGTGCTGTTGGAATGCTACTGCTCAAGTAACCCCAGCGGAAGGAGCTACATAAATAGGATGTGGGACAGATGGACTCTTCCAGATTGACGGGGAAACAACTCGTAGCTCACTGTTCCAACTGAAGAAGGAACTGCTCTCACAGCTAGAGATTGACAAGGTTCAACACAAAGGCTACGGCAAGAGAAAGCCAGGATGACATGTCAGGGGGTAGATATGATTACTCTCACCTGAGATGGGATGCCAAGCCCCAAGTGCAATGGAAGAAGGAACTTTGAGTGTGAGAGCAACTGACCTGAAAGACAGGATAATGGCAAAGCTTGAAGCCTGGACCCTCTGTAGGCGGTTACCAAGATTGCGTGAGGTGAAGATCAACTACATGATATGAATAACTCACTACTGGCAATACCTACTGCGACCCTTACCAGAACTAACCAGCTGATCTCTACCATAGCAGCAGTGATCAGTGAGATGCTTGGCTACAAGATGAACAGTCGCAAGGAGCAGTACCCTCCATGGAGAAGGAGACTAGAGGTTAAGATCAAGGTAGTACAGAGGGAAGATAGTCAAGTATCAAAGTTGCAGAAAAAGCCGATGAAAAAGGTGCCTTAAGAAATAGAGCAAGCTGCCCTTACCTAAGGCCTTGGAAACTGCCAAGAAAAGACTCAGTGCCTTGACCAGCTGCTTGAAGAGGTACACCAGAGAAATAGAAGGCAGGAGAATAAACCAGCTGTTCTCCACAGAACTACCTAAGGTGTACTCTCAGTGGCAGGGGGATAATATGAGAACAGCCCCATCAAGGTTGGAGATGAAGCAATACTGAAAGAGCATATGAGAGAAGGATGCAACCCATAACAGCAATGCTTAGTGGCTAGTGGAACTAAGAGCGGATGACAGCAACATTCCTGAACAGGGTCCGGAAACCATCACAGTGTCTGACATCCAAGAAGGGTCAGCATGAAGAGTTGGACAGCACCAGGCCCCGACATGGTTCACGCCTACTGGCTGAAGAAGCTGACTGCACTCCTAAGATTTCCAAATGAACCAGCCGCTAGCAGATGACACCCAGAATGGCTAACTGAAGGCTGGACACTCCTGATCCCCAAGGAGCCCCAGAAGGGACTGGTCCTATCCAACTACCGGCCAACAACCTGCCTCAGTACCACATGGAAGCTCCTGTCAGGCATCATAGCAAAGAAGACAAACAGGCACATGGCTCAATACATGAGTGGGGCACAGAAGACAGTATGGCAGGTCCTAAGGAGTCAGCTAAATGGGAAGAACAAGATCCAGGCTATCAAAACCTACGCCCTGCCCATGATCAGCTACCCTGCTGGGACATTAAGCTGGCCAAAGGAGGAGATAGAAGCCACTGACATCAAGACAAGGAAAGGTTAGAGGCAGGGGTCTACCACAACAGTTAAGACCCCAGGTGTAGGCTGTGTAAAGATGCCCCTGAGACAATCCACTACATAATAGTAGTGGCAAGATGCTAGCAGGCAGGGCATACATGGAACATCATAACCAATTGGCCGGCATAGTATACAGAAACATCTGTGCCGAGTATGGCCTGGAAGCCCCAAGGTCAAGATGGACCTCAGGGCACCCTAGGGGTGGTCATTCGAGAATGACCGAGCTAAGATTCTGTGGGACTTCCAGATACAGACGGACAAACTGGTGAAGGCTAACCAACTGGATATAGTAGTGATGGACAAGGAGAGGAAGACGTAGCAATAGATGTAGCAATACTGAATGACAGCAACATCAGGAAGAAGGAACACAGAAAGCTGGAGAAGTACCAAGGGCTCAGAGAAGAGCTCGAGAAGATGTGGAAGTAACAGTAGTCTTAGTGGTAATTGGAGCACTCAGTACAGTGACCCCCTGATCTAGGCAAGTGGCTCCAGCAAATCCCAGAAACAACATCGGAGATCTCTGTCCAGAAGAGCGCAGTCCTAGGAACAGCTAAGATACTGCGCAGGACCCTCAAGCTCCCAGCTCCAAGCAGGGGCAAGAGGGGAACTATCTGGATCCAACTATCCAATCTCTGTGAAAGATGTTGCCTTTGGTTCCCATGATTGTTCGCGTGTGGACAGCAATTTGGAAAAGGATTCAGAGCTGAGTCATTACAACCGTAGAATGAACGAAGCCATGTTAGATGGCCTTATTAGAATGTCTGCTGGATACCGAGGTATCCTAGGTCTGGGTGTCCATGAGGCACCTAGGTGAGGTGTTCCATCCATAGACAGTATTGTTGCATCATATGAACACCTGCTAATTATTGCTAGGCAACAAAATAATAAAGTGATCAAAACCTGAGCATTGAGTTCTTGGATATGCTGGTAATATAATAAACCCGTCAGCTGACCTGTTAATAAAGTCTCGTAATAAAAAGTCAGCATGTGAACGACAGATTCAATCTCCCTGTTTTACCTGCAGCCTCCAGCGCACATGAGCTATGTTGACAATGAGTTTCTCTTTGTTACCACGCAAAATGAAAACATTTGGAAATGTGTGATGCAAGAGCAGGAAAGAAAATAAATGTTTGAGGAGGGAGCAACAATTTATTACTCTTTGTGCTACTCAAATAATGTTATGAATAGCAGTGAAAAAATGATCTTTTATGAAACATATTTTGAAATTGACAGCAGATACTGTCTACCTCATTACTTACTTTATTACCAGCGCCACGTTTTTTGGGGGGGAAAAAAAAAGAAAACTTAAGAAAAACTCTTTTAAGTCACTGGCAGGTTTCCAGATTTAACTTGGCCTTCCACTTTAAAAGATTCTTACAATACGCTGCATAATAAACTGTACACTCTCCCCACTCTTTTTTTGCTCCTCTGTTCCCATGCATCATTCCCCAGTCACCTGGAGAGTCTTAACAGCAATTAAACCTCCCTTGCATTGCCAAGGTTGGGGAGATGCAGGCAAAGAGAGGGAGAAAGACAGAGATGTGTTTTAAGAACACATAAAAGAATCTAATAGAAAGCAGGGTGAAGGAAATAAAACACAATGTGGCATAGCATGCACCATACACAAAGAGAAAGGAAGGCAACGAAAATGAATAAGAACATAAACATTCTCTCACCTCTGCTTCTTTCCCTTCTATCTCATATATAAATGTGATGGTTCCTCTCCCCATACAAAACCCCATAGGCAATTTAAAGAAAGTAGGCCAAAATGAAATATGACTGCAATATAAAAACAACACTTCAGACACACAGCAGCCTGATAAGACCTTTTTGTGTGTACATGTGTGCACATGAGGTAGTCAGAAAGACAGAGTGAGTGAGTGTGGGGTAGGTATGAGTGCACTGGGACACTAAATGGGTCGCAAGGCATTTGAGTGTTTTATTAAGATTGAATTGAAAGTAGGATTTCAAATGAAATTTTACACCATTGAAATAGCTCGACAATCGATCATCCTGTGTCTTATTCCTCCTCACCCTCACGTACACAAGCCCACACACAAACAGACGCAGAGGACTCCAGACCAAAGGCAACCCTGCAGTCATGCTGCATTTACAATTTTGTAACCTTTTAGCCACCAGCATACTGTAGCATAAATAGGCTAAATCCCTCGTAATCTGCTTGTGACAGGCATGAGGACCTTGTTGACTTACACCAAAGAGTGAAGCCTGACCCAAATATGGATGTGGGCATTAGCCAAGATTATGACCCATTACTAAGTATCACTATGTCATGCATGATTGCAAGCAGACCAAAAAGTCTCCTTTAGAGGAGTGGACAGAGCATCATCAAGTGTTTGTAGTTAATGACTTCATTTTCCCTCTTCTCTGTCAGGAATACAATATCAAAAATGTGATCCAGAGTTACATCAGTCACATGGAAACTAATCTCCACTTAATATGCTGTTTTCACTGGCATTATAAAAAAAAAGAAGTAGTAAAAGTTCAACAGAGTTAGCACAGCCACAAGCAGCCGTTGCAGAGCACTACTGGCATAGAAAACAATTATAGTGAAGTGGGAACCAAGTAGCTGCAGTCTGAAAGGCCCCTGACCTAAGTATGTTAGCGCTGGGATTGAAATGTGATGGTTTTCATAGAAACAGGTATTATTATGTGCAGACGAGTTTTTTTCTTTAAGCCCATAAAGATGTGTGTTGGACGATCATTAAACCCTGAAATTTTACGAGTTCGAACAAATAATTAAAAAACTACCATGAGCTCCACGCTTCTGACCACAATGCCACTGATACACATGTTTAAGAAAACATGTCTGATGATGGATGCTACCTTTTCCTTAGAAAACCAACACATGTCACTAAAATTTAGATTTTTGGTCACTATTTGGTTTTGGTGTTTAGGTGAAGAAGAAAGCACAAATGGAATAAAATGGCCTCATGTCATTGCACTACCCCCGCCATGTTTGATTTTTGATATGTTCTTTTTATGAAACGCTCTGTTGGTGTTATGCCAGATGCAAACGGACACAAACCTTCAAAAAAAAAATACAGTTGTTTGTCCTGTCACTGCAAGGCAAATGAGGTCTGCAGTTATTTAGATTTTTGTCAATGCACTCTTGGAGTAATCACAGTCTGGCTGCAAAGCTGACTGTGTGGAATGAGGAGGTGGACCCAAGTGCAGGTGGACCCAAGTGCAGACACATGACGAGACAAAACTTGAGCATAACAAAAAACAAGCCATTTATTAAGGCCTTGCAAAATAGTACAAAACAAAAGGCAAAGACGAAACTAAACAATAACCTAAACTGGGTGAACCAAGATTAAAACATTAAATAAATAAATAAAAAAACCCTGGAGCCCTAGCATGGCTAAACCCTGTAAACATGACATGAACATAGCAGAAGACCAGATGAGGAGTGAATGAAAACACACGGACTAAATACACACAGGAGGTGATCAGGGAAGTGGAAACACACGGGGAAACAGCTGACTGGCATGAACATAATGAGGCCACAGGGAAAGTAAAACTAAACACAACAAACATGGGACACCAGACCTCTCCAAAATAAAAGAGGAAGATACACAACATAGAACCCACAGACAAGAAACACATGAAGGGCGAGGGAGACAAACACAGGGGGTGAGGACACAAGGGGAATCTAATAAACAATGAACTATAATGGCAACCTGGGGATAATAGAAATGAACTCAGTTGTGATGAAGAAGTGATTTCCTAATTAGCTTCCTTGCACTCATTACCATCCTCCTTCTTAGATCACTTAAAAATTCCCACCCCCTAAAGAGGCTCAGTGTCCATCTGTGCTGTGTGTGGAGAGGGAAGACCGGCCTTTCAGTGGTTATCCTGGTGATGTTTCAGGCATATGTTGTTATGTTTAAATGTAACAGTTAAGGCAGACAAAAGTTACAGCTTTTAAGTGGAATATTTGATGTCATTTATTTTTATTAAATATCATTGTCATGTTGTTTGAAGACGTTTGCTGCCAAGCAGGCTGCATGTTTGACAATGCATTAATAACAATTAATTAGAGCTTGTTAACCTAATTAAGGCCTTTTTTTTGGCCATTTTTAGCTATTATTAATAAAGAGCAAAAACAGAGAACAGACAGGAGAGACGGAGAATAGTGCAGGATGGATCCAAAGCCAGGCTGCTGCAGCCTTTCAGAGCATGGACTGCTTGCCCATTCCAGTGAGCTATACACCACACCGATGGTGTGAGTGAGTGAGTGAATGAAGGTGTGATAAATGCAGTGATTTTTGAGTCCCACACCAACTTACTTCCAAGGTGTTTTTATGGAGCACTGCCACACTGACCAGCACTGCTGATTTTGCACAGATTTCACTTCCTCTGCAGGATCTGCAAGAACCAGCAGCCTAACAAGCACACAGGTGAGGCGCAGAGGGTCGTCACAATTACCAAGTGCAAGATTTAAGTACCTCAGCTCAACTTTGAATATTTCCATATTTCTGTACATATGTGGACACACACACACACACACACACACACACACACACACACACACACACACACACACACACACACACACACACAGCTCAAATTCAAATAAAACAGAAACAGATACAGAGAGCACGGCATAAACTAATATCCTTCTCTATGACACCGTGATTGGATATTTACTATCTCTTTGCTCCAAGCTTTCACCAAGAAATGAATTTAATAGGGTTTTTTTTTTTCTGTTTCTTTTTAATTTTCATTTATTTATTTATTATTTTGCTGCTTATCCCTGGCTTCATAGCAGAAGACTGACATTAAAGGGGCACGGCTGAAATTAACTTCTGTGTTCGGGGTGGGGTGGGGTTCCCATTTCAGTCTGCAGCCTTATTTTGATGGTACTGGAAAACATTTACTCAAAGGGTCCTATCAAATATCTTCCATTTCTTCCTTTACCCACCTATGTCGAGGGGCCTCGAAGGCCAGTACATGGGAGGGGACCCAAATGCAGACACCTAATGGAAGAGTTAAGATTTTAACACGCTGCATTGTGAACACAGAGATTAGAAATGAAAAGAAGAGGGTATGCAGCATCAAGTCTCTGACATGGCGGCACTGGAACAGAGGGAGAGGTTAGGTTCTGACAGTGAGCAGTTAATGACGGGAGGAGAGAGGAATACTGATTATGCGGGCTTACTTGCCGGCAGAGGTTGTGAGGCTATTGGGAGGGCAACCGAGTGAGCGTCTGAGAGGTGAGTGAGTGAATGTGGCTCCAACCTTGTTTTTTTGATAATCCAGAGGAGGCAACAGGCAGGAGGATAGGCAGGTGAGAGTGGTGAGTGGGTTTGAATCTGAGGAGTGGGTTGCAGAGAGGTGCACAGAAATCTTGACAAGGAGACCAGCATCCAGATAACTAAGCTGCAGGGGAGTGAAGCGGTGATTTGATGAGGAAACAGGAGGCACAAGGAGATTGAGGTAAGTACAGAGCATCAACATGTGGACAAGAAGCAAAGAGGCCTGGTTACTGACAAACTGATCTTAAATACAGCCTTGCTGCAATGGATGACAGGTGAGGAACCAGGGTTCTGCCAAGAAGGTGGATGGAGATAAACACAGGAAGGCAGCGGAAAAACACCAGACGCTCAACCTCATTCTTGGTTATATTCAATTCAATTCAATTTTATTTATACAGCGCCAAATCACAACAACAGTCGCCTCAAGACGCTTTACATTGTAAGGTAGACCCTACAATAATACATAGAGTGAAAAACCCAACAATCACATGACCCCCTATGAGCAAGCACTTTGGCGACAGTGGGAAGGAAAAACTCCCTTTTAACAGGAAGAAACCTCCGGCAGAACCAGGCTCAGGGAGGGGCGGGGCCATCTGCTGCCACCGGTTGGGGTGAAAGAAGGAAGACAGGATAGAGACATGCTGTGGAAGAGAGCCAGAGATTAATAACAAGTATGGTTGAATGCAGGGAGATCTATTAACACATGGTGAATGAGAAAGGTGACTGAAAAGGAAAAACTCAATGCATCATGGGAGTCCCCCAGCAGTCTGAACCTATCACAGCATCACTAAGGGAGGATTCAGGGTCACCTGATCCAGCCCTAACTATATGCTTTAGCAAAAAGGAA
>VURO01045571.1:0-25774 GCA_015108175.1 Pelvicachromis taeniatus | reverse complement strand
CTGCACAGCGGGATGCACGGAGGATGTAGTCGGTGGCGACCCTTACCTCATTGAGGAGCGGTGACAGTGGGCTGTCGTCCGGGACCAGCGACCCAAGCTCCGCCAGGCACATCGTTTCGTGCGTCTGCAGCTAGGTCGAGTCCGCAGCCAACGGAGCTAACTAGCAGTAGCCAGCTTGCTCGACGCAGTAAGGTGTTCTCAACGAGGTGAAGAGCGTAAGAACTGGGGGATGACAGTGATGACAGCGGCTATAAATGTGTGGGCGGGGCCACACCCGTGTCATCACACGTCATCTGCCTTAAAGGCGTGAATAAAGGTTTCTTCAGCCAGGGCACGCGAAGGCGTGATATCCCATACTTATGTGTTGTACCGAGTGAATCGACTGAAAGGGAACTATGACACATTTAAATGAAACTATTTCCATGTGCTGCGTAAAGTTATTAGTATGTTTATTTTGTATTTTTTATTGTTAATCTCTCTTTGGTTACACTCAGGACCAAACATTCTACTGGCGGTACATGCATCAGCTTATTTCCTGAACGTACTATGTTTACCTTAATGAGGTACAGGAGGTGTTTAGAAAGTTTCTGTGGATATTATTTTTTAAATATCTTTTTGATACAGCTTTCCATAATTCTTTATTGCACTTGCAATATATTGTATCTAACTGCAGTTGAAGCTAAGTTTGGTGGCGCTGGAGCCAGAGGCTAGTTAGCGTAGCTTAGCATAAAAACATATAAAAACATAATGCTGGAAGAAATTGCTAGTTCTGATAACAGTAAATAACATTTATGTAAACACATCTCTACCTATGTGTTAAACAAACAAATTTTAGTTTGCATATAAGTGCTACAAGTTGAAGGGCATATGGCTAACATATGTAGCAGCATAGCAGGCTAAGCTAAACAGCTTCTGCTCCCAGTTCATTTAGCTTTCACATAATTCAAATAAGCCCACCTCAATTCTTTACTTACATCCACTGAGTAGAGAGCATTTTGGTCAAAGGAGACATTTTAGTATTCTTTTCAGTTTGCAAGCTTTGTTAGATAAGTAGTCACAAGGGGCCTGTGTTTCTGTGTTGCACCTCAAATCTCCCCCTACAATTAATATTTCACTTTATATCTCCAAAGTATGCTCTTGAGGTTTGTGTCTTCTGTTATGCTTTGGGTTTTAATGTTTTCATAATACATATGGCTGGTACGCTGTTGCACACTACTGAGAGTGCCTGAGGCATTTTTGGAACTGCCACAATTTAAGTATGAATGAGAGGAGAACACTTGACAGCACCACCGTTTGGTCGTGTAATTTCCACAGCCACACTTTTTTGGGGGGTATTGAAAGTACTGCGTGTTTGCTCTCATCCTAATTCCTTTATCGTTAACAGTCATTTCTGACAGTATCAATAGCTCCATTCAGCTTTCGCACTGAGTACCCTCATGACTGCAGTTATGAGTACGATTGCATGCATCAGTCACTCCTCCGCTAATTATCAGCATGACATTGGCTTTTCAGTGGCTTGGAACGTACTTTGCTGAGTAGCAGTTCACTGTCATAAATCATTCCACTTATATGTCAGCACATGGAATGAGATTTAGCACCTTAAACCAGGAAACCTTGCTCAGCTTGGGTCCACTGCCTGGGAACACTTGATAGAAATGGGTTTATGTTCCAGACAGATCAGTTAAATTGTTTTTATATCTTTCTCTGATCTGGGTCTCACTGATTCAAAATAGAAAATGATTTGTCAATTTTATGTGGTCCTGGCTGCCACTTCACCCCATGCTATATAACAGACTAGGTATGTCAAACTCATTTTACATTGGGAGTCACATACTTTGTCTTAAGTGGGCCGGACTTGGGCTAGGAATAAGAAGTGCAGTTTCAAGAGAATGCCTCGGTTTTGTACATGGTTTTTTTTTGTACATTACAGAAAAAGTCCTGGCTTATTATAGCCCAGGTTGTCCTGTAATTATAAAACATAAAGTTTGTTTTAATTTAAAAAAAAACTACAATTTTTTTCTTAAACTGAGGATCGACTATATTAAAAACATAGTTATATAGTGAAAAAATAGGAACGTTTCTGTCATTTAATTATTTACCTATTATTTAATTATAATAGTGTAGTTATGAATAGCCATGGAGGAAGTCTCCATGAGAAAGAAAAGCTGTAAAACTTCTGAAAATACAGTCAAAAGTCCAGAAATGTATAAACTCCTTCACATTGCCTCAAAGGCACACAATGGGCTGGATTGAAGTCTTTGCAAGGCCAATTCTGGCCCCCAGGCCTTATGGTTGACACCCCTGTAATAGACAATAAAATATTTACTTTATTTGGTTGTAAGGTGGATAGTACTCAAACTTTGGGTACCTTTCAACTTTATTTCAATTTCCCAAAATGCCACATTTTTCTCTCCTCACAATGGTTAAATGTTGAAAAGAGCCTTTGTCGCTTCAGTTTCAACATTCACAGCTACACACTTTTTCCATGACCAAATTTAAAGGTGAGGCTTATCTGTAAATGAGGCCTCTAGTTTCCAAAGACAACTAAAAGGGAAACTTGTGAAACCAAAGGGAACTTGTGATACAGAGGTTGCAGTGTAGGGGCCTCTCAGAACCCATATCCGGCTTTAAACCGGGTCTGCAGAGTCAGTGTGTGTTTGAGATCAGAGTGTCACATTAGCTCCATAATGAGAACCAGCTGAAGGCACACACCACCAGACTGACCCTTTCCAGCTCAGACTGCCCCCACCTTCAGTTCCCTACCACCCTCAGAGCCGTACCCCAGATAAATGCTTTATCCAGATGCTTTCTCTCAAACCCTTCCATCAGCTGGCGTTACTCTAAACCGTCTTAGTGCACACACCCAAAAACAGAAGCACACGGTGAAAACGTAAACACCCACACTCACCCTTGCACCTATTAGTGGCTATGAGCACACGCACACACGCTTTCCCTCCCGTCGCCACGGGTTAAGGATCTCACAAGCTCACAGCCATTCCTCCTGTGCCCGCTGGCTGAGTCAGCCCTCCATCTCCCGCCATTCAGATAAATGTTTTCCACCAGGCTACCGTCGAAGAGGCCCACCCTGCTCCACCCAGCTTCTTTTCTCCAGCTCTCATTTGGGAAAATGTTACAGGCACTCCTCATCCCCCCAAACCTCTCTTTAGCATCCCTCTGTGTAGATCTCACTCTTCCTCAACCCCACAGCCTTCAGTCCAAAGTAAACAGCATTTAACATGGAAAGCCCGGGAACACTGCGCAACAACTTAAACAGCAGTCTAATGTTCCAGCTCCAATGAACACATCTATTTCATTTTTCCACAGTTTTGCAGGGTTTGGTTTTATTTTTGAAGCACTGACTTGAAGATGGATAATACTGCTTCTTAGTGGAAAATTTTAGTAGCACGCATAATAGACGAGGAAGAACGCACAAGGGATTTGGACTTTATACTCAACTACATACTACAGTACTGCTCAACTGGTAAATTAGATTTGTAAAAAAAAGAATACATCTTAGAATTTTATTTCATCCGAAGATTTATTGTCTCCTTACGGGATTATTTCAAGCAAATATAAATAAGGCTAAAACCAAAATATTAAAAATAGACCAGTGTGAAAAATACATTTATTTAACCCTTTATTAGGGCTCCAGCAACGCTGAGCATAATTAGATACACACACCTGGAAGGTCTCTTGCTCTCTCTCTCTCTCTCTCTCTCTCTCTCTCTCTCTCTCTCTCTCTCTCTCTCTCTCTCTCTCTCTCTCACACACACACGCCCAAATCTGTCCTTGTGCACAAACCACCGTCCTTCTGATCACACTGACATCTGTCCAGTCACAGCATGCCTGTCTACACAAAACAGGGAAGGCTACGCATTAGAAGCAAACACTGGTTTTGCTGGATCTTAACATTCATGCCACATCAGTGGTAATGGTTTAAACATGTGGTGACAAAATTGACCCGGGGGAGGGGAAACAGAATCTGTGAGCTCGCCAATTCAATCAATGACGGCGGCCACTCTGTGCACCGCAGTGAGCCTGAGGGGACGTCGTGGCAGCATGCATCCTCTTACACAAGCCACTGTTTACTGTACATAACTCACACCCTTTGGCAGTTGTGTTGTGTGTGGATGTAGCAACAGTACAAGTCCAACACTATAATCTGCGATGGCTGAAACAACCCTTCATATTGCTCTTCTCTCATAGAGCCATTTGGTTTTCAAAGCAAAATCTTTAAGACCATATTTAGTCAAAATATCTGCAATATTGCTGCCAGCCATTTCTTCACCTGCAAATATTGTTATTCACATATAGCTTGCAACATTTGACACTAGAGTAAAGGATAAAAGCAGGGTGGCTGCTGTGTCTTACCCATAATCCAAATGTGTTATTTGAGTAACAAAACCACTACCATCTACTGTGTAACCAAGATGCTATTCTTAAAAAGATTTTATATTTAGACAATATAGAGGGCTGTCACAGAAACCAAAGAGTCTATGAGCGAACGACAAGTAGGCCAGTCAAACGGTGTTGAGCGATCATGTTCAGGCAGATGAAACAACCTAGGTTTGAAAAAGAAAGATTGGCTTAAGAAAGACAAAAAGATGTTAATATTTTGTCGGGTTTTTGATACCAAGCTCTACAATATTTTGCAGTTGCATACAAAATGACAAATTAACTTTTCCTTGCATGTATTTGAATGAAAAACTCATGCTGCTTTTTTTGTAGAATCTGTTTGGGTTCTTGTATGAAAGGACTAACTTGTGACAAGGGTCATGAGTCAGAATTGACGCCACAGTGCCACGAGTTCGTGAGCAGCATAGCTCACCGCACCTCAGGGATGCCTTGCAGACAGAAAGCAGAAAAAAAAAAAAAACTTTAGAAAGACAAATGCTTTCAGAGGAAGAATATGATGAAAAAGAAACAGAGTGAACGCTGTATCTGGAAAACAAAATAAAAAGTCTTCAGAAATCCAAAGAGTGAGCACAGAAAGAGCTACATCAGAGAGCTGTTTCTGTTTGCTGTTCCTTCAAGTTGGCATGGAACTTCAGCAGATTGACAGAGGTTCTTATTACCTACAATTTGCATTTAGATGATAACAAGAGCAGGGAGTTTAAATTGGGTGTTGTTCCAACAACTACTTCTCAGCTCCAACAGATGTAATTACAAGTAATGCACCTCATTGCATTTGTCTGATTACAATGCTATTTCTTCATTTTATCTGAGGGAAGTTGCTCATAACCATCCTTTGTGTATCACCCCCCACCTCCCAACCGTGCACGGCTGATTGAGCTAAATGCTTTTCACTCAGTAAGAAACTTCCATATGTATTGCAGATGACTGGGGAGAAATCAAACTTCCTCCCATACTGTACCACCTACCTCTAGCATGACAGCAGATCACAGCAGTTACTGTTGGAGGTTGACTGCTTTTTAACTTCAGAACGAATCTATGGAAGTGTGTGTCCTGAAAGTGAAACTATTTTACAGCAGTCAAAGATATGTCTGAATTGCCAGAACCCAGGATACAAAGTCTTACAGACGGTGACAGCTGAATGTAACAACAGGTAAGCTCAGAAGGGATTTTAAAAGAAAAAAAAAAAGCCTTTGTTGGTGGATTAGAAGTGAACATTTGAACCCTTTTTTATGTAATCATCCTGTGAAAACACTGATTAAGCTATAGATAGAAAACTATTAAAAATGAACATGGAATTAGTTAATACTCGATTCACCATTTTTAAAGCATTACTCCTTCCTAGTATGTAATTGTTGCTTAATAAGCTTATAGATAGCTTGTTTAATGATAGCATTTTAACACATTATAAATGATGCATTAACAACAAACAAACAAACTATTTAGGCTCTGTCAGTGGTTCATCATATCTTTAATAACTAACGCATGAGACAACACTGTAAGAACACTGTGTGTCTTGGTGAATTTAGCTGAGTTGAGCTGTGTTGAGCTAGCCAGCTAATTAGCCTTGCAGCCCTGTTGTCCATTGATGCGTTAGCAGGGCGGCATCTACAGTCTCCATTTTGATAGCTGAAGTTGACTTTACATTATTGTTTTAAACCTTTAGTTAATGTAGCATATTTCTGTCTTAATAAATTGAATGGGAATTTTAAATATGAATTGTAACGTTGTTTAATTGATGATTAAATAAAAGATCAAAAAGTCATGACTGTGTGAGAATTGCTGCACTAAACATAGCACTGTATCAATGTATGGATGAATTAATGTATTAGACTGGTATTTTGAGAGTTGATTTTATATTCCCTATGACCATTTAATATTAGTATTTATTTATTTTATGTAGTAGTAAAACTGGGGTTTTGATATTCCATGCAAATACCATTTGCTTTGGGATTGTATTACCATTTTAGTACCTTGACAAAGGAAATACCAAACCACCCCTGAATCTGATCAATTTCTTACCCTGAGGAGCTTCTCTAGATTTTCATTATGCTGGAGAAGGAGACCATCCATTACTTTGTTATGCATGAATTCACCTGTGTGAACACAACTGGACAACTTCACTCCTTCGTTTGATTTAGGAGCACTTTAAGACTGAACCATACAGGACATTGACTTGCCTGGCCAAAGTTAACTAACTGTCTACAAATCAGAGGAAACTTGAGGAATAAACTAATGATATTCCAAACTCTTTACAGCACTTTGCATTTAATCAGAATTATTACTCTCTGACTCTCCTCCACAGTGTATATGTGTCCTGTATTCCTCCCCTCATCCCCAACCAGTCGTAGCAGATGGCTGTCCCTCCTTGAACCTGGATCTGCAAAACGAGAGATTTTCATTCCCACTTTCGCCAAGTGTGGCTCATAGGGGGTCGACTGATTAACTCCCATATTATTGTTGGGTCTTTAAGATACAATGTAAAATACTGTTGTTGTCATAAAACTGAGTTGAATTTTTTTTTTGTTGCCTGTCCCGTTTTGGATCATTAGCGATCAGAATTACTATCTGAAGGCCATGAAAGATGCCCAACTGATTTATTTTACCAAATGGACCATCATGGCCTTGCCGTATTGATCCATTTGATTGACCTTTATTTATTTATTCACTTTATTTTTAGTTGTTGATTGTGGGACAGACATTATTAAAGGAAGGGAAAAGGAGAGAGAGAGAGAAAGAAAGGGAGGGAGGGAGAGAAGAAACAGAGGAGACGAGGGACAGGACATATAAAAAAAGAAAAAAAATCCACTGAATCACCTGTTGAGACATATATAGAGAAAAAAACAACAACAACAACAGAAAAAGCAAAAGCAATGCAGAGCAACACAATATGGGGACCACAGCAATAATCTAGATTAACATTAAATATTACGTTTTGAATGTTATTGTGTAGTTATTGTGTAGGCCCTCCCTGAGCCTGGTTCTGCTGGAGGTTTCTTCCTGTTAAAAGGGAGTTTTTCCTTCCCACTGTAGCCAAAGTGCTTGCTCATAGGGGGTCATATGATTGTTGGGTTTTTCACTGTATGTATTATTGTAGGGCCTACCTTACAATGTAAAGCGCCTTGAGGCGACTGATGTTGTGATTTGGCGCTATATAAATAAAATTGAATTGAATTGAATTGAATTGAATAGTACACAGAACTGACAGCGAATAGCGTTGATCTGAAAAGGTGAAATTGTCATGGTTCTGGGTGTTATCCAGTGTTTTGTGTGTAAGTTCTATTTCCTGATTATTGGTTATTCATGGTTTTGTTCTCTTGATGTTATTTGTTGTTCTGGCTTCTAGTTTAAGTCACTGTCTTCCTTGTGTTTTATGTGTCATATTATTTCAGTCTGTCTCTCAGTGTCAAGTCCTCTTGTCTCGTTAGGTCTAATTTTTCCCAGCTGTGTTTCCCTCCTGTCTCCAATTCCCTGATTACGCCACTGTGTTTTTAAACCCTGTGTTTTCCTTGCTCTGTGTCGCGTCGTACCCTCTTCATGCTGTGTGTTTGTCTTGTGTGCCTGTTAGTGTCCTAGTGTTTAGTATCACGTTTGAGGTTTTGGTTTGTTTTGTTTAAGTCCCGTCTTTAAGAGTCCTGCATTTGGGTCCAATCGTGCCTGCCGCAAAGCACATCATGACAGAAATTCATTCCACTTTAAAGGTATAAGGAAAAGGTTTTGAGAGAATGGTTAAACTTCAAGAGACCTGTTTTATTTTGAAAATCTTTATTGCCATCCAATGCATTAATTTTTACATTGGTTTATTTTATTTTGATTTATTTCACACGGGAGCGTAATTGTCTAACATTTCATTTCATTTATTTTTCTTTCCTCAAACAAATATCTGCTGACGGACAATTATTGTGGTGCTCCTTATTAATTTAATCAGAAAATATTGATATACGTAGTAATAATCATAGCAGCACAACATATGTATCTATATTGTATATCAAAATGTATCTGCAATTATGGGTAAGGTAAACCAGCAATTTAAACCAGTTCACATTTGGATTTGGGGTAAATGTTAAATGAATTTACATGCGTTCAATTTCATGATTATTCTCATTATCAATCACTCTTGGAATTATTTTTTTGATTCATTGTTTCATCTATACAAAAAAGACAGAAATGAAGATGAATGATGATTACCTTCTCACATGGTCCAATGATTAATCAATTATTAAAATTAATTGCTTTATCTTTTGATGAATGACAAATCAATTAACCAGATTGTTGAAGGTTTTGAATGCCTTGATGGAACTGATGATACTTTTGGCATAAAACAATAAGGTAGGTGCTTTCAGCTGCTGGAGAGGTTTCCGGTTATTATTTCTTGCTGTAGAAACGCACAGACTTTAATCTACAGGTTTTTGTCAAGAGCTTAATTATTTTGTTAGGTGTTCCAACGCTGGTGCAATGATCCATTAACAACTCTGAAAGCCTCATGAAAACTACTGTCGAATGCAACAAATTTTGAGGTATATTTGAAACTTTCTTAACAAGTAATAAAGTTCAAAACCCATTTAACTCTTGACTATAGCCAGTACAAAAATCAGGTCAAATAAAAGCAACAATGCAATTTGTTTTCATGTAAGCTGCTTTTAATACTAGAAAACTTTTAGAAACTTTTGAGTAGTTATTAGCCTAATTATTTATTTATTTATTTTTTGTACTTTCAATACTCAGTAAAGTATAAAAGCATCCATCAAAAGAGTCCTTAAAATTGACCAATTACAGTGTCTATGTATCCGACTACATGTTCCTTAGACTTGTGTGGATATGTTTCTGCTAATCTAAATCTGGTTCATCTTCGGAGCCTTTCATCCATCATCATGTTGGCAAATCTTTAATCTTGGCAGAGCATAATTACGTGTACTGATGAAAGTGCCACACACGGGTGAGTAATTTGATGGCATAAGACATGCCTGGCCACAGATGGCTTGCACAGATTTCGTGCATAGTACCCACATCACTGCATATAGCTTTACATACAATCCTGACAACTCCTCGTTCATATTTAGATTTATGAGCACATTTGTTCCTCCAGTTGAGGCACAAGATGGCTTTTTTCACAGGATATTGACAAGGCTGTCAGACTTTGATGAATGCAAGGGTTGGAGGAGCGCATTGTTTGAAATAAGTGTCAACGGGAGCGAGTGTGAGCGAGATCATCAGCAGGGCCGTGCGAGCGAGCGCAGGCAAAGGAGAAAATGAGGAATGTGTTTTTTATTCACCGCTGGAGGCGAAAGCTCCACTGAGACAGAGTCACTGTCTTGACCGAAGACCAAAGCAAAGCCCAGAACTAAAATCAATGCTCGCCTTCACAAAACCCTGCAGCTGTAAACAGAAAAGAACCTGAGAGGGGCAACCATTGTAAACTCTGACGTGGAAGATAAAACAAAACAAAAACAAAAATGAAAAAAACAAAACAAAGCTCTTAAAAATCGTTCCGGATAGCTGGTGATGCTAAGTATTGATTGTGTGAAAGGTTTTACTTCTTGTTTTTGTAATTTAAATCGGAGTATATACTTCAACTATAGTCCAGCTTCACAGACACCACTGGTAAGTGGAAATTTTAATGGAGGCAAGGCGATGCGGTGGTTAGCACCACAGTAAGAAGGTACTGGGTCAAACCTATCGATTGGTTTGAGAACCATTGTGTGAAGTTTTCCTGTTTTCCCCATGGGCTCCCCACTGGATACTCTGGGGTTTCCCCCTACAAGTACGTGTGAAAGACATGGATATTAGCTTAACCCTGTAATGCCAAATGTACCATATTTGGTACATGTGTATGTGTAAAACGCATACATACAAGATTTTTCTGGCAATTATGTCATGTTTAGAGTTTTAGAAGGTTTATTGGTGAAATGACAGTGCCCGAGAGTATGAAGAGTTGTCTGCCTCGCTCTTTTAGCCCTGCAATAGACTGCCAAACTTTGTAGGTTGTCACTCACCATGTGTTTACACACCACTGCATTTGATTATGTGTTATTATTCATCTGACTCTCTTCCACAGCATGCCTTTTTTCCCCGTCTCCCTTCCCCTTACTGCAGATGGCTGCCCCTCCATTTGCCTGGTGCTGTCTGAGGTTTCTTCCTGTTAAAAGGGAGTTTTTTCTTCCCACCATAGCCAAAGTGCGTGCCCATAGGGAGTTATCTAAATGTTGGGGTTTCTCTGTATTATTGTAGGGTCTTTCAATATTGAGGCAACTATTGTCATTTGGTGCTAAATTTAATTGAATCTAGGGTTAGTGCAGTTAGTGGGGATAGATTAATTGGTATGTTGGTAAATCTAAATTGCCCATAGGTGTGAATGTGAGTGCGAATAGTTGTCTGTCTGCTACGTGTTAGCCCTGCAGCAGACTGGCGACCTGTCCGGGGTGTACCCTGCCTCTCGTCCTAAGCAAGTCCTGCAACCTTGACAAGGATATGCAGAAGAGAATGGGTGGATGGAAGAATCTAGAGTGTACCCTGGCTCTCACTCCAGACTCCAGACCCTCCATGACTCTGACATTTAAAAAAATTGTGAATGAACATTTAAATAAAACAAAACCCTGAAAAAACTCTTAAAGACCCAAAACTGTGAGTAAAATTTTAAAAACTTTTGCACACCAAGTGAAACGATACTATTTAGCATTTGGTATGCTAATAAAAATGTGCTTTCTTTAAACTGTTTAAAGATGTAAGTTCTCATAAACTTTATTGGCATTTTGTAAGCACAATGGAATTGAAATGAGTTTCATTACAAGTCTGCTCACTCCTCCTTCCTATGCTTGAGTGAAGGTATGCTATGATTACAGGTCCTTCTTGGGCAAACACTCTGTCCTTCACCCTTTTTCATCACATCTTTTGCATTTAAGGTTTTATGAACATGTGCACAACATGCTGTCATCTGGTAAAAACCATGTTCCTAAACACACATGCAGCATGTTTATGGTTTTGTTGATCAGTTATATCATCCTGCATTTATACTGGATCACCTTTTATTCTTGCAAAGCAAAGTTTCACTTTCTTATTCTTTCTTACTTTCTACTTTATAATTTAAGCTATATAAACTCTGAAGTTTTTATGTAGCCATCAATGGTAACACGTAGTGCTTTCAACTCTAGATATAATAGGTAAGCTGATTTTATCTAGTTTTTACCTCCCCACTGTAGCTTTGTATCAAAACTCTCATGTTGCTAAAATGAAAGCTTTTCTACACAAACACAGTGCTATGTTATTAACACAGCAACAGAATTCATTGAGACCCACTCGGCAAATCTGGATGATCTGTCAAGCTGGAAACTAAAGCGTCATCACTAACTACTAAAACGTTGCTTATATGGCTAAATAATACACCTGTGCTGCCATCGAGCTTGGGTTTATGTTCAAACTTGCACTTGTAGTCCAGTTTAATTCTTCCCCAACAGATTTCTCAAAATACAGTTCTGTCTGTAGTCTTAAAGCCAATATGCAATTTTTTTCTGTAATCGTTTTAATGTTTTACTGAACTCTGGGTGTATTCTGTAGTACACCATCACACATCAGAGTTCAATGAAAAAAAAGATGTAGGAAGTTAACACACAGACAGCGCTATCCAGATGATCCATTAGTTTACCTGCTGCTTGGAAAGGTCTTTGTTTTTTATCACTTAGTTATTGTTTTAACCAGTTTCTGAACAGCTCTGAGAAGGATCATGTTGTAGTCTTACAGCCCAAGAGGTGGGGCCAGTATACCGCATAAACTTCATTAACTGTAGTACTACAGCATTGATCCAGTGCTTTATCATACTTAGTGTGCACATTGGTAAGGACTTCTTCAACTTAATGTCTCTAAATTCTTGGTGTTCCAGCACTGGGTAGGAGTCTTCCATTTCAATGATGTGTCTAATAGATGCTAGGCTGCCTCAGTGACTGCTACTTTAGGCTAATACAATAGGAGCAAACAGTCTTGGCAGGTATAATGGGCATCATTTAATAATGAGCGTCTCCAACACCAAAGAGCAGGCCCACTAAATCGGTGTTGCCTGTGCGCCGCCTCTTGTTTACATAGAAACACACAACTCAACCTTTCCTCTTCTGTGAAGCCTTTGTGCGGTATAGTGCTGACACTTGCATTCAGTCAAGTTTTGGTGAAGCACAGTACAGAATCTGCAGTCTGCAATATCCTGTCAGCTGTTGATAAGGATGGGCAATTCATCAAGCTTATTAACCAGGGAGGGTGCGTAACACAGTAAAGTGCTTGATGTTTCCGTCTTAAAAGCAAAACAAGAGTGCCAGCTCTTTTGCCTCACTTTCTTGGCTGTAAATGGCATTTGGGGCTTATTTTGTGCCAGCTCTGGTATTCATGGATCCAACAACAAAGTCACTTGAATAAAAGATAATCACTGGTTGGTAATAGACCATGTTGTATCAGATATGTAGTAGAACCAGGTTTTCATATTTGAACAAGCTTTCAGCATAGTCCACAGTAACACATACAAACAACAGACAGACTAACAAACAAGGAAACATCTTGTTGCTCTAAGACAGTGCTGTCTCGAACACGTGTGTTTCTGGGACTGTGTTTAGCCTGACCAAAAATGTATCAAAATATTTATTTAAAGGTACAGGGTGTAATATATCACTGCTACATGTCAGTAGATTGCAGATTGCAGTCAACTGAATTCTGTTTATTTTTTTTTTATCCCTCCCAATTCAACTGCATTATCCTAGCTATGGTGGCCTCTGAAGGACAAACATGACTTTTTCAGTCAGTTAGCGATGTTGTTTTTTTTCCCCACTGTTAGCTGCTGTTAGCCAGTGGTAGTGAAACTTTCTTTGAAGTGGCGCTAACGTGGTTGGACACTGACACTTGAATAAGTGAATAAACTCTCATACAATATCAGAATTTAGAGTATTAATCAGTGGGAAACTTATGATGCTTGAGCCTAACGTTAGGCACGATTAATATTAGCTTATAACCAGCTATTTTTTATTGTTTAGCAAGTTCATTCCCGGCTTTTGTGTGCAGAGATGGGAGGCTCGTATATTTATGCTGATGAGAAAAAGTAATTGTAACAATATCTGGAATAATTAAGCAAGTCTGTGCACGTTTCTGTGTGTTACAGCTCTTCCTTTAGTTCAGGAGATGAGGCTTGAGGTGATGAGGAGAAGGATGACAGTTTATTAAGATGCCATTCATGTTGTCTCTTTCTTAAAGGTGCAGGCACAAACTGAAATTTACCCCTAGGCGTTCTCTTCTGTTCTGCCTTTCGTGTAATACGTATGTAGTCAGTCTCTTGCCATACACATAAAAGGTGATTAAGTTGAAAGGTAAGTAAGTTTTTTTCCTGTGCATATAACAATAACAAACAAACAAAACACTGACTCTACCTTTCAGTGTAAATGGTACAGTGAGTTTACGCTCTAACAACGACCAAACAAGATAAAATGTGCTTAAGAGCTAATTTCACAATGTTTCATGGAGACGGCATTTTCTAGTTGAAAGCACCCTTGGTGTTTTCACTCAGTTGATGAATCTTTTTGATTTTGACAAACAACCAAATCGCCTTTGTCACTGAGAGATCAGAACAGCGTAGTGTCTCCACAGTGTGGTGGTTAACACATTTGATTAATGTATGAATTATTCCTGGTTTGAGACCAGTAGAGGACATCAGTCACTGGAGGACTGTGTGACGGAGGGCTTCTGATGTAACAGTCTGCCAAAACCAGTACGCTGATCCATCTGCAGAAGCATTTTTGTCACTTTAGTTCAGTTTAGTATTTGGATACACAGTTACAACGGGCCTAATTTACCCACAGACAATACACATATTTCATATTAACTAACTCTGATCCGTCTCTGCTGACATATGAGTTTCTGAGCTCATTCAAAATCACAATATGCCATTAAATCCCTCTTCCTGGGATACACAGAGAAAGATATCTATGAAAGGATTACAGTCCTAATCAAGCCAAACTTTCAAACTGTCAGAAAGCACAGAGTAAGCCCTTTTTAAAACTTTTTTGTACTGACAAGGCTTTAGGCAGACTTTTTCTCATAGCCTTACTCTTCTTCTGACCTCTTGCAGAAGTCCCCGTTGGACACCTGAATTTGGGATGTTCATTGTGATTCATTAATTGTTACCTGAGTTTTGACAATATAATGAAATGAAACTTTTAGAACTTTTTCCCCAGAAAACATATTAACATGCACAGTGGTCTGTCTGGATCATTTGGGAGGGGGAAGAGTTTGTGGTGATTAATATTATTCATTCTGTTTTTGGCTCGGGGAAACTAAAGCTGACATTTCTGTTAAACAAAGAGGGAGGCATAATAAGTCAGGATGCCTCCTACAGCACAAAATCCCAACTCTAAACAATCTACAGATGTGCTTGCTGGTGATAAGTAAACAAACTCTGGGGATGCCAATATATGTGAGAAGTGATGCACCACATGGGCTGAGCATGCACACATCTCATACCTCACAGGGAGATTAAATTCCATGTCAGTGGATATGATAATCATAAATCTGAGGATTAGCTTTTTGAGTATTTCACAGATCTGGATGATCTGTCAAGCTGGCAACCCGTTTTCTGTCGCAGCTCTCGCAACGCTTCTGTTTCACACATCAGACAAACAAGTGATAAAATCACAAAGTTACTTTATCATGAAAAAAACATCTGTCACAACAAATCTAACCTCTGATGAATGGAGGAATTTGATGTTTTCTGAAATTTTATCCCGCTTTTTTTTTTTTTTTTGGTGTTTTTTAAAGTAAAATGAAATCTGTGACTCATATCTGTCAAACACGGCTTGGAGACAGAAATGTGCAGCGGCAGTGTCTCACAAAGACTGAAAACCTGACACAGACATGAATTCTTGTGATGTGATATGGAGATTTAGTCTAAGGCCGACAAATTTTAAATGATTAAAGTAGTTTTAGATCACCTGTGACGCTCTTTTGTACGTAATGTGCACTTTCCCATGTAAAACTGTTAATTTGCCACCCAAACAAAAACAAGCAAACCCAGTTGAAAGCTATCAGAGTGTAATTAAAATTTCTACAGATTTAAATATATTCTCGAGTGCGCATGCTAACAGCCCTTTTGGGAGCTTCTTGGACTAATCGCAGAGAGTGAGAAGTGTGTTCCTTTTACTAATGGGTGAGCACATGATTTCACAGCTCCCAATGTGATTATGCTCTTATTAGGGTCAGACATTCATAAAGGCTCATTAGCAGCTTTTTCCCATCATGCATGTGGGTGATATCATTTCTATCTCTTTTTGGTGTGTGCAGTATTTTTGCTTTGATTTCAGTGACTCAATCCCTTTGAACGCATTTGTAAGCCACTTTGTTCTCGCACCCAATCTTAACGCAGACTTAAGGCAAAAAGACGAAGAGTCACTCAGCTGGTTTGATCTCGCGAATGTTCTCATGGTTTGGTATTTAGGTGACTTTAACAGACAATTTTAGAGAGATAGTGGGCAAAATAATGAAACGACAACAAAAAAAACCCAAGATCAATTAACATGTTTTTGCTGTTTGGACGATCTTGACCTCGCTCCACTCCCTGGGCACTTTGTTAGGTACTGCTAAGAAAGTGACCAGTATAAATCCATGTTGCAAATCTCCCATTAAACCACATCCCAAAGGTGTTCTATTGCATTTGGGCTCTGGTGGCCATTTTAGTACATAGAACTCAATATCATGTTCAAGAGACCAGTTTGAGATGATCTGAGCTTTGACAACATTATTCTTGTCTTGTATCGTACAATTTTGATGAGCCATTCTGAACTGTAGCCTCATTTTCCTGTTTTCAACTAATAGAAGTGGCACTTGGTGTGGTCTTCTGCGGCTATAGCTTATCTGCCTCAAAGTTTGATTTTTTTTTTTTTGCATTCAGAGATGCTCTTTTGCATATCTTGGTTAACGAGTGTGGGCAGGCTCCTTTCACTATTGACCTAAACCATGTATCTTCTCTTTCTTGGACCATTCTCTATAAATATGATGGTTTTGTGGGAAAATCTCAGTAGAGCACTTGACAACAACCAGATCACGTTCAAAGTCACTTACATCTTTCTTCCCCGTTCTGATGCTCAGTTTGAACTTCAACAGTCTTGACCATGTCTACATGTCTAAAGGCATCGAGTTGCTGCCACGTTATTGGCTGATTAGACACTTGCGTTTATACGTAGCTGCACATGTATATCTATAATGAAGTGGCTGGTGAGTGTAGCTATTTATGGCAACAGCAACACATCCTCACCTTTTCAAACAGGATTACTGCAGGCAGCGCTTTCCTGCTTTGGCTCTTTTTAAACAGAAAAAACTGTTAAGTATAAGGAGCCAAAGATTTGCAGAAAACGGGAAGCCCACCTGCTAAGATGGTTTACATTCAAGTTAATTGAATAATGTGCAAGTGCTCGGCAATGGCAGCATAATTAATGGTTAACAAGGCACTGCTGCAAATACTTGGCAGTGGTTGTGGCTCCTTCTCAGACAAGTGGGGCTCTGTCTTTTAGATACGTTACGTGCAGTTGGGTCAGTAGTTTTGTAAAAGCTGCATGACATTTAGTTTCCTTTCTTTGAGTCATTTGCAGGGTGTGGTGCTGGATTTTACCATTACGTTTATATGTTTTTTGTTTTTTTTTGTGCCCCATAAAGGTAATGTGTTTTTTTTTGTAACCTTTTGTAACCAACAGTACCTGGTATATGGTAACCATGTTTTTTTTCCTAGTAGTACAAGGATGGGTAAACGCTTATGCAATGATTTGATTAACAGGACATAAATGTACATGTTTCCACCAACTGAATATTAATAGAAATATATCAGAGGAGTCACACCACACAAATAAAACAACAGAACCTTACGTATTGGCAGCGATAAAAGCGAGAAGTTTAAAACGAATGACTCATCCGTCTGTCTCATGCTACAGATAGTCACACACATGAAGAAAAACACATACACACAAACACGAGGACCCCCATTTCCTCTTCTCACAGTCCCTCCAGTAAACCACAGACACGCTTAGTTCAATCCTCTCAAGCAAAATCAATCTCACACACACCGGAGTCAGCTGGAGCACACACACACACACACGCACGCAAGCGCACATGCACAGACACACAGCATTTGATACAGAGAAAGAACCACCCGATTAAGCGAAAAGCATATGCACGTGCTGGTGGCATACAGGTTATAGAGGAGGTTCTATGACTGCAGGGATGTCAGTTTGAATCTCCAAATGAACTCTGGGTTAAGTAATGCCGTTTCCTCCCACTAAAGAGGTTCAATGAGGTGCCCTTGAGCAATACTTGTAAGCTGCAGTTAACAGTGGTGGCTCCCTGGTGTGACTCTGCCTAATGACGTGAATGTCAAGCACAGTGTTGCTAAAATGTTGAAAAATTCGCCAGTCATCCTCGACACACCTGCCATACAGAGAATCCAGCAGTGCAAAAGCAAACTGTTGCAAAGATGCATCATATAAATCCAGGCGGATCTATGTAATTATCAAATTAGAAGTTGAGGATGAAGTGACATTAAATAACCGTGCAGCCTTCGCGTGGAGCTGCGGTGAACAGAAGCAAGGTGAACTTTGGAGAGCTTGAAAAGACTGTTTAGAAATGAACAACGTTTCGCCTGCACAGCCAACAGGGTTGAACATGGAATGCGTTTGATGTGTTTTTACTGCATTCGCCCTTTAACTCTGCCAAGCTTTGAGGTGGTTTTGGAGCAAGCAGAAGGAGACTCTTTTTTTTTTTTTAACATTTATAAGTTGCATGGCGACTTGGTTGCAAAAAAGGGAGGAGCTGTCCAACCCGGGCTGTGGAGGAAACTGCCTCCTCCTCCTCCTCCTTAAAAGGGAAAACCAAACAAATGGCACAAAAAGTTATTTTTCAGACGGCTACTGTAAAAGGATCCTTTGTGTCCTCAAAAATCTGTTCCAACCGACACTTGACTAAATGCAGCGAGGGAAAGGACGAATGGAAAGAAAGACTCAAAGAGAAAGTACGCAGTGTACCCGATGGGAGGAGGGGATTCTGTTTTTTGGGGGGTGAAAGAACTCGTTCTGGAGGCTTCTGAGCCGCTGTTTCACCAGAAGGCCTTGGCGTACTGTCAGGGTGTTGGTCTTATTTCCAATAACGTCACTCCCTGTGTGACAGCAGCTTCATAAGATCTTAATAATGTGTTTTATTTTTAACTGCTTCAAATATCTGATGTGGCAGCACTAACGGCAACAGTCATCCTCGGCAGGAAGCTCCAGTTCAGCTGGAGCATACGCACACACACCAATACAGAGGGTAGTTTTATCTTGACAAGAACTTGCCAACATCAAGATCAATCATGCCAGCCATTTATGACAAAAGATAAACCAATCTTAACGTTAATTCTTTAAGACTTTGGTGTTCTGAGCACCTAATAACAGGCTACACTCTAAGTGCTCTCAAGCTTCCCTCCCAACTGTGACAAACAGATGCAGACTGACTGAATTACACATGAAAATGAATACTGCTGACGTTGTAACGCAGTTCACTCACAGGTCTCCCATTTCTTCTTTCCACTATTGTCAAATCTAGACGTATCAGTGTCTCCTATGTTACCACCCTAGATACAATAATAGGTTCGAGGCATGCATGTAGCACAACATATGTTGTTGAGAAGCCGTTCAGAATGCATAGTGCTGTTCCCATAAATCAAATGTAAATGAGTTCTGAAGTTAGTTATGAATATATTTACAGTTGTTTATAAGAATTTAAATGAGGTTGAAGAATTGAATTCCACAGGCTAAGAGAAGTGGCGCGTGCATTTCTGACTGCTAATGAATGCCGCTCCATAGTGCACTGATTCTCGATAATCCCGCCAAAGGCATCCACTACCATCCAGCTGGCATTCAGATGCTGTACAGATGTGCTCGATTCAACCAGAATAAGACCCATGGAAATAAACGCATCCAGAACACTGAACTGCAAAGTACAAAACGGGCGAATGATGCTTTTTCATAAACATGCTTAACTGCTGGGCTTCCAAGCCAGCGGTGTGGATGTGAAGCAACGCTGTGAAGACACAATTGTTCATTTGTTACTGAACGTGGCTTATTCTATGCACTCATTTCAAGTTTTTTGACCATGTGTTTTGATATATGTCACCCATGCTTTTTGTTAGTGCTGCAGACATGTATATATTTGATTGCATATATATATACAATCAAATATTGTGATATTTTTTTAGTTATGTTTTTTTTATCCCAATATCTCCATTTTAAAAAGCAGAAAGCTAGCATAGCCGAGTGAGGAAGGGTAGAGCAAAGTGGTGCAGAACTTGCCTTAAAATGTCAAACTACAGTATCCTCCTCACACAACATGTGTTTCATGTCTTCACATTGATTCCATAAAATCATACCGCATACCCATATGAGACGATACTCACGAGGTTCTATGGTTTAACATTATTTATCTCTTTTTCACTCAACAGAGCATAGTACCACTTTTTCCCCCTCCCTTAACAATATACTTGTTGTAACTCAAGCCTCACAGGAAAGACGTTTATTATATGGGTAACACTGGACACCTGCTCATAGTTAAAGCCTCATTCATAAATCCAATACAGTGGCCTCATGCGGTATAGCTCCCCTTATTTCCCCACACAGACTGACTATTTTGGGGCCACTAAGTTTGTTTCCAAATGACCTCACTCCCGAGTGATGTGATTCACGAGTCAGCAGTAAGTTCAAATGCGGACCACCATCAATAGTTTATGACTAGCATTTGAAAGAGGCCCGAGGAGGTCTTTTCTGGTCAAGGGAAAAAAACCCCCATTGTCTGTAAATGGATCATACACGCCATAGTTACATTAAACATAACTGACAGCATAGCCCTTAAACCACATGATTGTGGAAAAAAAGAACTTATTGTCAGGGGGACAAATGGAATATATGACAGTATGATGGTCATAACTCACAACATGGAGGTATCTGAAAAAAACAACAAACAACAAATAACATATGGGCAGTTATGCATCTGTTCTAGAGCACTACCCACGAAGGGTTTAACATGTCACTTACGTAACTTTCCTTGAAGAGTGGTGCTACTATAAAGAGTAGCACCTTTGTGCTAACACTCCACTACCACCACCAATTTTCTCATTAACACTGCAGCAATCAATGTTGCGCTTTGATAAACATAATACAGGGAATATTCCAATAGTTATATTAAGGGAAAAACACGGGAAATAAGCCACACATTTCACAGAATTTCAGCCATTAGAGTCTGAAATAACTTATCTTGACCAAAAATCCATAATAACCTTTCAGCATGTTGTAAATCAAATGGTCTGAGAGGGAACTCGACTTATTCACCTCCTCTGGGCTCTGTTTTCTGCCTTTAAATTAAATCAAGCCCATGATGTGAGACTTTAGCCATTTGCAGCTCTTTCCAGACCAGATTAGGTGAGTAGTAGTAATGGCAGCAGTATAAGGAGAGAAAATTTCATAAGAAGTTGGAAGTAAAAGGAAGTGCGTCAGTGCGAGAAACTTGAAAACAGAAAGTGAGTGGGTTTCAAGCCTATGTAAAGCCACGATTCTGCATTATAAACTGTTTATAAAGAATGGATGTAATACTGATCTGTGAATTTACAATCTAAAGCCTTTAATTTAGTCTTATGGTCACCACCATTGGGGTTTTTTTCAATCCAGTACCCCCTATATTAAGATCAGACGGTAGCGCGATAGTTGTTAAAAAAGGTTACATAACACAAAGGTAATAAAAGAGAAATTCATTCACCAACATTGGTGGAAACTTTTTGGAAGGGATCTAACAGTAATCTGTAGTGGTGATCACATAATTGCAGTATAAATACACTAATATCCCAAACATGGCCTATGGTCTGTTTCCAGTTGAAAGGAAAGGAACATAGGAAAAGAAAGCCTAGTCTCAGAGGGAGAGAGGGTGTCTGTCTCCCGAATCCAAACTGGGAGCTGAAGTTTCTGCCTCCCATTTTACTTTTAAATAGTCATCACAATTAAGCTAGCATTCTGAGATCGAAGTGCAGATGTAGCTATAGATTGTAAATGTGGAACTATTAAAATGGGAGTAACTGACTTATGTTTGGACGCAGCCTTAAGTGACCATTTGAGGCTCTGCTGTTTTTGAAACTTAAGTGTTGGTTTAATTTTTCAGCTCCAAGTTTCCTACTTGTTCACAACATTTAAAGAGTGGGGCTGTCATCTATGATTTTGGCATTTCTTTTTCACTATTACATTTCTTCCAATCGCAGCCTGTGCTGTGCACTGCACAAAATCAGAGTTGTCTGATGCTTTTAACGGCAGGTTAAAGGGAACATTCCCTGGCAGTAATTCAGTATTCCAAACTTCAAGAGACAGTACTGAATCATGTTGTTTTAAATCTGGACTGGATTTCACCTTCCAGCACAGAGCTCAGCTATGGATGTAATGTTGAAAACAGCCTCTTCTCCAGGAGGAGAGTGCTCCCAGTATGAAGAGTTGGCTGCTTGGAAGAAGCTTTTTGCAGAGTTAGTCAATTTTGAGAAACTGGAGGTTTCCCCATTTGAGGTGAAGGGAAAGGTTAGAGCAATGCCAACGTGTGTTTAACAAGCACAATCTCTAATTTGGTATGGGCTCAATGCAGCAGTGGTAGCCTAAAGTGGGCCTCTGGTTATAGTGTGCAGCCGCTAATAAGGATGTTCATTAGTACGCCTAATCAATGATTCACAATTTGAGTGTATACTTGAGTAGGTGCAATTTCAGTAATTATTACTACACTATTTAGTTTGTCTGTCATGACATGTTTCACTTACCAGTGCTGCTATCTCTGCTATTTACCATGTAAAATACAAAGAGCCTTAACAGGAAGCCATAGCTTTGCACACAACTGACTGTGTACCTTTACATCTCAAAAGAAATCCACATTGCCTTTGGCAAGACAGTGGGTTGAGTTTATTCCACTTTCAGCTGCCAGGAAAATATTTTTCCTCACAAGTAGCTTGCACGTTGGATGACAGTATGAGTTCGCTGCAGCAACAGCTGCTGAGCAAGTTTGTGTTGAGACTTCCACCAAAATAGACAATATGACAAATTACTGAAAGGAAATCTTTACTCCTGCAGAAAGATAAAAAGTTTTTGTTGTTTTCTTTTTTTTTTCCTAACTGTGATTGATTGTATCAAGCTCCATTTTTGTCCAGTCAGTTTTCGGAGATCGTCCCCTGTCAACAAACTGATTTACTGTCAGGGCTGATAATGTCTGGCTGCAAAGTGGAAAACATAAATTTTGTTTGGACAAAGCTTATTGTGCCTGTGATACTCCTTTTCAGAATCATGGGGGGATATTCTTATTTTGGCCTACACTTTCCAGGGATCAGATATTTCAATTTTAAACTCCTAAACTCTCTTTCACTGTCTGCTATGGTCAGTGCTTCTCTCTCTAGCTCTGTGTGTGTGTGTGTGTGTGTGTGTGTGTGAAGCTTAAGACACACCCTTTCTTAATCATGCTTCCCCATCCATGATGTCTCACTTGGCTCATACTACAACTGTAACTCCCCTTCACCTACTTATCTCATTTGAGACAGAACTCAGACTAATTACTCAACTCAGTAACTGATGATTGCTTTTTCACCTGCGTATGTAGAAAGCTGATGGTAGCTGGTTGTATATTACAGAAATATGGACATCCACAGATGGCAACCAGTGATCCAAAGTGTTAGTTCAACATTTAAAAGATCTAATCCTTTTCAAAGTTAGTAGGAACTACAGTCTTAAACTACACTCCAAAGCTTCCCTCCAGCCTGCTTCGACTAAATGGCCATCTGTTTATGTAACACAGTTTGTTTACTTGACCATGTATTTGCAAGATTAGTTTTTGAGTTTACTGGAAGGGCAAAGGGCAAAGAAGTAATATGAGCTTGGTAATTTAAAAAAAAACAAAAAAAACAAACAAAATGTGTGCATTAAAGAAGCAGGAAGACAGAAAAACAAGTTCAGTTTTCCCCTATTAGGCTGGCCTTGAGCTAATTGCTGTACAGCAGTTATTGGTTCCTTGTGTGTAGCAAATGTTCTCTCTTTCACTGCAAATACTCTGGGGAGTATTCAGCAAGGATCGGACCACCTTTCTAGGAGATTTTTATACTTAAAATGACTTTTATTTATATATATATATATATATATATACACACACACACACACACACACACACACACACACACACACACACACACACACACACACACACACACACACACACACACACACAGTATATCATTGGTTAGCTTTATGAAATCAAGTGGAAGCATTCTTTTACCTGCATAATTTAAACCTTAACCTTCCCCATCAGAAGACCATAAAAAGAAAGCAGCAATTGTGAGAACACAGGAATTCAGTTCTCTTCAGTCATATTTATATAGCACCACTTCACAGCACAAGTGTTCCAAGGTCACTTTGCATTGTAGCTTAGACTGTACAATGTTGCAGAAAAGAAACCCAGCAATTTACTATGAGTAAACACATGGTGACAATTAAGCTACCTAAATCTAAACCGAGCTCAATAACATTTCAAATATCTGAAGTATCTCCTCTGTGGTAAAGTACAATGAAGAGTTGCTCTGAAGAGAAGCTTAGGAATGTGTTATTGGCTGTTAGTGGACAGGATGCTCTGGGGTCACACATGGTCAGCTTCCCTTTTTCTGTACCTTCACATTCCCAGTGGGACTATCCAATGGCCCGGTCGGACACAATATGGTACATCAGACTGCATAACTGGCCACAAAACAACAGGTTGTTCTTGGATCACAGTAATCCGTCCTTGTCATCTGCATTTTTGGTTTGGCGGATTATTTGTTGACTTCAGTGCATCCAGCTGCTGCTGTCAATTGCTCAGAGTCCCGATTTGTTTCTCTCATTTTCTTTTCTTCTAATGAGAAGTTAAAGGACAAAATATATTTACTCGTTCTTGTTTTTTTTTAATAAAGCTTATTGTTGTTTTTGAGTTTGGTCTCCCTACACTTTGATGACACATTAATAATGTATTCAAATAGGAATACATGTTTAGTGACGATAGAGAATTATCAGATAATGTAATGTAATGGGTCAAAATGATATGTGTTTTACGAGTGTTTTGATTGCGTACATGTAAAAAAACGCTGCAAAAGTTTTAAGCCACTAAGTGAAGATGTTTCCAAAACAAATACAGCGAACAAACGTCCTCGAAAGAGCTTTATAGATATGGGAAAGCCAATAATGTTGCCTTCAGATCAAACCCAGCTAATAACAGAATATTTTCCCACCATCAAAAGGTTTTTTTTGGCAATTGTTAGATGAGCCCTTGTGCTCTTTTTGGTCAGCAGTGGCTTTCTCCCTAGAACTCTTGCATGGATGCCATTTTTGCCGAGTCTATGTGTTGTTGTTGATTCATGAACTCTGACCTTAACTGAAACAAGTGAGGCCTGCAGTTCTGTAGATGTTGTTCTGGGATCTTTTGTGATCTCCTGGTTGTTGTTGATGCACTCTTGGTGGAATTTGGTAGGCCGGTTACCCCCGCTTCACGTTTTCTCCATTTGTGGATAATGACTCTCACTGTGTTTCACTGGAGTCCCAAATCTTTAAAATTGCTTTGTAACCTTTTCCAGCTGGATTTAGATCGTGGCATGATGTGTTGCTTTTTGAAGTCTTTTAGCCTGCTTCACTTTGTCAGTCAGGTTCTACTTCAGCGATATCTCGATGCAGCATCCCTGGCAGTCATCGGGCCTGGGCGTGGCTTGTGTATATGGTTAATAACGGTTAATTCATGAAAAACTGAATTTTGTATTTAAACTACTTTTTCAACATTAAAGTTATGTAAATAAATTATGTAAGTGCCAGATTTGCAAACAAATAAGGAATCAGGAAGAGAGCAAATACTTTTTTACAGCAAGTTTTAAGGATCTGTTTTGCCATCACTGTGTGAAAGATTCAACACATAACTGCACAAGGAGCTTGTGTAACTTGGCAAAGCAGTGCCATGTGTTTCAGCTCCTCTGTGTAGCTGTTCTCTGCTTCATGCTACTGCAGACAGTCAGTCAAACTAAACTTCATGGGACACATTATTTCCTCTGGTTATTTTAAGCCTTCATAACCAATGCAATGACGACATTTGCTCTGGCCCCTCAACACTGGGATCTGTGTGAGCCACAATGCATAAAGAAAACACACACAAACACACTCTCTCTCTCTCTCTCTCTCTCTCTCTCTCTCTCTCTCTCTCTCTCTCTCTCACACACACACACACACACACACTAATAATGCCTATAAATTTGATTATTTAGAATATAAGTTTATATAGACATTTTATTTCCTCTGCAGACCCATACTGT
>VURO01045569.1:0-15009 GCA_015108175.1 Pelvicachromis taeniatus | reverse complement strand
AACTGCAATCATACTGGAATTATGTGGTTAAGTTAACTTCTGATGTTTGTGGACTTTGTTTGAGTGCTGAGCCCAAAATTTGGATTTTGGGAGATGTTGCACCATTAAAACTGACAACTGCTAAAGGATATTTTGTGTTATTAGCTGCAACTGCAGCTAAAAATGTATTCTTAAAAACTGGAAGTCGACTGCTCCTCCTACCCAAAACAAAGTTGAACATTTTGGAAAGTGTGCATCCTATTACATCTGGCGTAAAAGTAACACAGCATTTCAAAAAAGCACCATCATACCAACAATAAAATCTGATGGTGGTAGTGTGATGGTCTGAAGCTGTATTGCTGCCTCATAACCTGGAAGACTTGCTGAGGTAAATGGAACCATGATTTCTGCTGTCTACCAAAACATTGTGAAGGAGATGTCAGGTGTGCCTTGTCAGGGTTCATTTGTGGAATTCCTTGCCTTCTCAATGGGGTTGGGACTATCAGTTGTGTTGTGCAGAAGTCAGGTTGGCACACAGCTGACAGCACTGACAACTATTAGAATTCATATTGGGGTTGCTGTAGCTCAGGTGGTAGAGCAGGTCAGCTATTGATCGGAAGGTTAGTGGTTTAACCCCAAGTTGCTCCCCTAGTCTACATGCCAAATATCCTTGGGCAAGATATTAACCCCAAGTTGCTCTCCGATGCATCCATCGGACTATGAATGTATTAGTTAGAGCACTAATAAGTTTTGAAAATAGTGAATGAGATTGTTGTATAGAGCACTTTGAGTACTCTGGGAGAGTAGAAAAGCGCTATATATGAATCAGTCAATTTACCATTTACCATATTGTGGCAAGAACCAATCAGCTAAGTAAAGACAAATGACAGTCCATCATTACTTTAATAGAATAGAATAGAATGTAGATTAGAAGATATTTTATTGATCCCCTAAGGGAAATTATTGCATCACAGCAGCAGTAGATGACAAATATACACACATAACAAACAAAGATAATACTAAATACTACCTCTATAACTACAAATAATAATAATAATAATAATAAATAATAAGTGAGCAGTTTCTCTCTGTATAGAGCACATAGAGAGGTATTGCAAATCGTGACAGCTCAGTGATGAGCTGTTATAAAGTGAAAGTAGAGATGGCAGAAATGATCTCCTGTAACGTTATTTCTGACATCAGAACTGAATGAGTCTTTTAGAAAAGGAGCTTCGCTATCTGTGTACAGTGTTTTGCAGTGAGTGTGATGGATTGTCCATGATGGAGAGCAGTTTTTTCAGTGACCTCCTGTCCCTCACTGACTCAAACGTCTCCAGGTTATGTCCAATGATTTGTCCAACTTTTTTAATGCGTTTATTGATCCTGCTGGTGTCTTTGGCACGGATATTGCTCCCCCAGCAGACCACAGCACTGTAGATGGCACCTGCCACCACAGACTAGTAGAACATCTCCATCATCTTCCTGCATACATTGAATGATCTGAGCTTCCTCAGAAAATAGAGTCTGCTCATCCCCTTCTTGTACACAGCATTGGTGTTGGTGCTCCAGTCCAGCCTGCTGTTCAGGTGTACCCCCAGGTATTTGTAATTGTCCACAACCTCCACCTCCCTTCCAGAGATCTTGATGGCCCTGGTCATGGGTTGTTTCCTCCTGAAGTCGCCACTAACTCCTTTGTCTTGACCATGTTCAGGAGGAGATGATTCCTGCAGGACCACTCCACAAAGCTGTCCACCAGCTCCCTATACTCCGAATCCCGTCCATCCCTAATACACCCCACCACTGCAGAGTCATCAGAATACTTCTGCAGGTGGCATGAGTTGTATTGAAAGTCTGAAGTGTACAGAGTGAACAGGGATGGAGACAGGACAGTCCACTGCGGTACTCCCGTATTGCTGATCACCACGTCAGACATTGTACTCCCCAGCCGTACAAACTGGGGTCTGTCCGACAGATAATCGGCAACCCAGGAAACAGTGAACGCGCTGACACCCATCCCGAGCAGCTTGCCACTCATCAAGGTAGGCTGGATGGTGTTGAAGGCACTGGAGAAATCAAAGGACATGATTCTAACAGAGCCTCCACCACCATCCAGGTGAGAGTGAGCACGCTGTAGCAGATGGATGACAGCATCATCCACACCCACATGGGGCTGGCTGGCAAATTGGAGAAAGAACTGAAGGTCAGTCAGTCCGAAAATTGCAAAAACTTTGAATGTGTCCCTGTCATGATGTCCGTCAATAAGACACGGGAAATTCACCACTTGACTCTTTATTACTCTGTAGCATCAGAGAACATGGCTACATTCCACTCACATATACTGTTGCCTAGCAACCATTCGTGGTCCCCCTACGGTAGCCCTACTGGTACAAAATAACTCTCACAACATCTCCCCCTTTTTTATTTACAGAGGTACTTGAACATAGAAAAACAGCATTGTCAGAAGAACTGCATTGTCAGGAGAACAGTATTGTCAGAATGCAGGACATCACAGGGGTAGACTACCCTCAGTCCTGATAAGGGATTATGCTGCCCTTAGAACACAGGAAGGAGACAGTTCTCAGTCTCTAAATCTGAGAGGTAGTTTGATCTCTTGCCCCCTGGAAGTCACTCTCACAGGTGTGGTAAGATGGAGAGGAGACCCTGGGACAGAGCCTGGCGGGGCCTGGCTTACTGGTGGCTCTTGGGAAGCAGCTGCCCCTCTAGCCGCAGACCGGCATAGTTGGAACGATGCTTTGCTGCCGCTCCCCAGGATTATCGGTGTCTGGGACAGCCTGAAGGTGTCGTCTGTTGCGGCGGGTCACGTTCCCATTCGCCATCTCCACCAAGTAGGATCTCGTCTCCATAGCCTTACTGATGACCTTGGCTGGAGTCGTCCACCCTTTTTCTCCATCAAGCTTGACTGTGACATCCTGGCCTGGGAGAAGCTCAGAAAGTGGACGAGCTGAATGTTTGCGGTTGTAGAAGAATCTGTAAGAGTTCTTAGCCGCCGCATCCCTTTGGTACACTGTGTCCCTATTGACTGGACTGGGCAGCAATGTCTTTTCAAGTACCGGGACAGTGGTGCAGATTTGGCGTCCTGTCATAAGTTGATCTGGGCTTGCACCGGTTGCTGCAATTGGTGTAGAGCAGTAGCTCATTAAGGCTAAGCAGGGGTCAGGCTGTTTGAGAATGCACTTGGCTGTTTGAACCGCTCTTTCAGCCGCTCCATTTGATTGAGGGTAATGAGGGCTCGATGCAGTGTGGGTGAAGCCATAACTCCGTTTGAAGTCTCTGAACTCTGATGATGTGAACTGCGTCCCATTATCGCTGACCAGTTCTAATGGGATGCCCCATCTAACAAACATGTGTTTAAGCTTGGAAATGACCTGGTAGTGGTAGTGAGGGAAGCAATCTCAATGTCTCTTGAAAAATAATCAACAACAACAAGGAAGTTCTTACCCTCCAACTCGCACATGTCAGCTGCAATCCTTTGCCAGGGGCTATTGGGCAGAGGATTTGTCACAAGGGGTTCCCGTCGCTGTGTAGGTTTGTGCTCTCTACAAAAGTTGCACAACCTCACTTTGTGTGTTATTTGAAGTCCGTTGTTGGGCCACCACACTGTTGAACTTGCGCGCTCTCTACATTTAGTTAGTCCTTGAGTTGATCAGGGGCACCAAGGGCTTATGGTCAGTTTGTAGCGTACATGGCCCATACCATGGATGTAACGAGCAAAACGTTCACAGGCCCAGACGGATGCTAAATGCTCTTTTTTGATCTGTGAATATCTTTTCTCTGCATCTGTGAGCGTGCAAGAACAAAAGGCAACGAGCCATAATCCACCGTCATGGTCCTGTAACAACCCAGCACCCAGGCCATAGCTGCTGGCATCTGCTCTGACAACTGTTGGTCGGCCTGCGTTGTAATAACAAAGTGCTGGTGCTGCCACAAGCATTGCTTTTGCCCTGTCAAATGCTTGCTCCTGAGGCTCGTCCCACGCCCATGCAGTCTCTTTTTTGAGTAGGTTAGAGAGGGGGTGCAGCACTGTGGACAGGCCCGGCAGGACTTTTCCAACATAGTTTATTAGTCCGAGTACCTGCCTAAGTTGTTCTACATTTGTGGGACTGGGCATCTTGGCAATAGCTTCCACTTTGCCATAATCAGGTTTCATACCATCCACGCTGATGATATGACCAAAGAACTGTAACTCATTCTTTGAGAAGTGACACTTGGACCTGTTGAGCTTGAGGCCTGATGCTTTGATTGTCCGTAATACTGCATCTAAGCGTTGGTCATGCTCCTCTTTGTTAGCCCCAAAAACCAGTATGTCGTCCATCACAATGACACATCCATCCAGGCCTTTGAGCAAGGTGCTCATTAGCCGCTGGAAGATCTCGGGTGCTTAGGTTATGCCAAATGGCAGGCGTCTAAAGCAAAACCTGCTAATGGGAGTTATGAACGTGGTCAGTTTTTGGCAACTGTGGTCCAGTGGGATTTGCCAGAACCCACTGGAGGCATCCAAAGTGGAGAAAACTTTAGCCCCAGCTAACTTGGGAGTTATGTCATCTAGTGTGGGCAAGCTGTACCGTTGGCGCTTTACGCCCTTATTTAGTCGTTTTACATCCACACACACTCTGACCTCATCCTTGATCTCATTAACTCTAGAGACTAGTTCCATGCACTTTGCCACTGTCTTTCCCAGTAGGTTACTGGCATATTGTCCTTTTATAACTGTAATCCAGTACTGGTCCTTTCCTTTGTACACTGTAGTAGCAAGGAATTTACCCACGCACCTGACTTTTCCCCAGGTCAATTCTGTCATAACAGTGGTGTCTGCGCGGTCATGAATAACATTTCTCTTTGGGACAAAATGCTCATCGAACTTTTGCATAACCAGATCGTACTCAAACTGCGGACTTGGCCTGGCCGCCGTAGCAGCAGGAAACACAAATGAGCCATATATTGGTTCAGCATCTCTCCCCATGGAGTAAAGAAGCGAGTTCACCTGCACTTCGCCGCTCTCCATTCCAAGTTTTGACGCCACTCGAAAAAGGGAGAATCTCTGCCTCCATATTGGCCATTCCGCCAGCTGTGTATGGTTGAACAGCTCCGGAGGTCCAAATTTAACCATCTCATCCTCTTAGTTGATGTGAAGTCTTTACTTCTGACACCATGTCATGATGTGCGGCAATAAGACAGGAAATTCACCACTTGACTCTTTATTACTCTGTAGCATCAGAGAACATGGCTACATTCCACTCACATATACCATTGCATAGCAACCTCTCGTGGTCCCCCTACGGTAGCCCTACTAGGACAAAATAACTCTCACAACAGTCCCCAAGTGCAGTTGCAAAAACCATCATGTGCTACAACGAAACTGGCTCACATGAGGACTGGCCCAGGAAAGGACGGCCAAGAGTCACCTCTGCTGCTGAGGATAAATTCATTCAAGTCACCAGCCTCAGAAATCGCAAGTTAACAGCACCTCAGATTTTAGCCTAGATAAATGCCACACAGAGTTCTGGTAGCAGAGACATCTCTACATCAACTGTTCAGAGGAGACTGTGTGAATCAGGCCTTTATGCTCAAATAGCTGCTAAGAACCACTACTAAGGAAACACAACAAGCAGAAGAGATTTGTTTGGGCCAAGAAACACAAAGAATAGACATTAGACCAGTGGAAATCTGTGCTTTGGTCTGACGAGTCCAAATTTGAGATCTTTGGTTCCACCTGCCTGGTCATGCCATCCCATCTAGTTTCTGTTTAATTGGACAATAATTTATTTTTCAACAGGACAATGACCTCAAACACACCTCCAGGCTGTGTAATGGCTATTTGACCAAAAAGGAAAGTGATGGAATGCTGCACCAGATGGCCTGGCCTCCACAGTTACCTGACCTAAACCCAATCCGGATCGTTTGGGATGAGAAGGACAGCAGAGTGAAGGCAAATGGGCCAACAAGTGCTCAGCATCTCTGGGAACTCCTTCAAAAGTGTTCGAAAACCTTTTCCGCTGACTACCTTGTTAAGTTCGTCAAGCGAATGCTTGATACTTGTGTGCAAAGCAGTAATCAAAGCAAAGAGTAGAATCTAAAATATAAAACATGTTTTGATTTATTTCATATTTTTGTATACTACATATTTTCATATGTGTTCATTCATAGTTTTGATGGCCTGAGAATCTACAATGTAAATAGTTATGAAAAGAAAGAAAAACCATTAAATGAGAACTTTTGACCGGTAGTGTATATCCAATGTGCTGCGACCACAAGCCAACCCAACTGAGGTAAATTAAATTTGATTTTATTATCTATAAAATCTAAGAGAAACATTTAATTCAAAGATCAGTGTCTTATAAAGGCGCAGTCACAAAAACCGCCAAAAAAACTGCCATCAATCACATCACATCATTCAATATTTGCTCTTCTGCTGGAAATAAGCTTGTTGCTTTTGCAAATGCATCTCAGTGCACTGCAGTGACCCATGTTTACCCTGTGTCAACAACTCACATGATGGTAGGGTGGGGTAAATCTCATTAGCTGCTTCAATTTCAATCTGAGAATTATCACACTGCCTTGGTTGATGTGATTTGTTATAATGTACCTGTATTCTTCCACTTAATGTGATCTGACCAGGTTTATTTCTGACTCGTACATACAGAACAAATCACGATGTCACGGTCAAAAAACATTTTGCTGCTACAGCGCACATTTCCACTGCCGTCCTGGCTCACTCTAACTCACACATGCACTGTACAACGTTCATCTTACCCGACACAACTTAAAGATGCATATTTTCTGATAACATCTTATACAAATCAAACGTGCAACATAACAACTGAAATAGTATCAAAAATCTTTTTCTATGAATTGGCTCCAACATTTCCAGTCCCCTAATTGGAAGCCATGAAGACTGACAATTAGCAAATATTCACAAAAGAGCCAAATAAATGTTAACACCTTTGGTATCACACATGGTCATTCAAATTATATTTCACAAAAACTTGTAACTAACCAGAAAATATACAGTATTTTCTCATTCCAACTCACATGTCCTTCTCACAGATCAAGCATAGCTTGTCAATGGGTCTTTCTAAGGTGTTAGTCTTTGTCTTGATGGTCACACGCCGCACCAGACCCTTAGCATCTGGAATGACCTAAAGAACTTTCCCCGGTACCCACGAGCTTCTTGGTGCCGACTCATTGACCACCATTACAATGTCCCCAACAGTTACGTTTTTTCTGACCTGAGTCCACCTTTGACGCTCTTGAAGCATAGGAATGTACTCACGCACCCACCTCTTCCAAAACAAGTCAGCAAGATATTGCACTTGCTTCCAACGGCGGCGGGAATATGAGTCCTCCTTCTTGAAAAGCCCAGGAGGCAAAACCGGCTTTTTCTTCATCAGTAGCAAGTGGTTAGGAGTCAGTGGTTGCAGGTCCGTTGGATCGTCTGTTACTGTGGTCAGCGGATTCCCCTTTGCATGAGACAATCCAGGATCTTTGACTGATCCCACGCTTGGATGGCATCATGTAGCTCCTGTTCAGCAGCAACTAGGTTGGTGCCATTATCTGAACGCATGACAGACATGTGTCCTCTTCTACACACTAAGCATCTGATGGCATTCAGAGATGAATCAGTGTCCAAGGTGCGCAATTTCAGTGTGCACTTGTTGTTCTCTTGTTGTGAGACAGGTAACCAGCACACCATATCTTTTCACTGTGCTGCGACCCTGCTTCATGTTAAATGGTCCAAAGTAATCCACCCCGACATTAGTAAAAGGGGGTTCATCAGGTAGAAGCCTGTCCTTTGGCAAATCTGCCATCTTCTGTTCCAGTGGTTTGCCTCTAGCTTTCCTGCAGATTACACACCTTGACAGAAACTTCGTCACCACTGAGTTAGCGGATGGAATCCAATACTTCTGTTGCAGCCTTGAGAGCATATGCAGTCTTCCACAGTGCCCAATCTTGTCGTGTGTATACTACAAGATCAGTGTGGTGATATGCTAGTTCTTAGGGATAATGACTGGGTGCTTAACGTGTTCTAGCATCCCAGCAGCTGCAAGGTGACCCCCAACTCTCAAAACTCCATCCTGCAGCACTGGATCAAGCTTCCTCAAGTGACTAGTCTTTGTCACGCATTTGCCTTTCTTTAACAAGGTGATCTCTTCTTGGAAGATCTTCTTGCTGATTTTGACAGAACTTAATGATCTCTGTCTCAGCTTGCACCAGATCTTTCGGGTAAGTGTTGTCTGGCTCGATTCGTCGTCTTGTTCCCTCTGCTTGACATATGTTCCTTTCCTTTCCCCACATCGTTGTAGCAGTATATCTTTGAGTTTGATAATCCAAGCCACAGCTTTCTTCACTCGATGCCAGCTGGAATAGTGGTTGATCAGTTTGTTCAATGGATGAACATTCTCAGTTGTATTTGTGAGATGTACCATGGTTGCGTGCTTCACTTCCTTGTCGTTTTTGTCAATCCTTTCCTTGTCAGGTCGTTCTGGCCACTGGCTTTCTGGGGTTTTCAGAAAAGCTGGACCATGGAACCAGCTTAGATTCTTCATGAGCTTAGATGGTGCAAGTCCACTGCCGAGGCTCTGTTAGCTCTCTAATGATTGGCAACGAATGTCTTGAAACGAAGATTCTCATTTTCAGTATACTATCAGTCCAGAATGTAGATTCAAGAAGATTCATCTGAAGCTCTGTTCTTAACATTTTGTCTGTCTTCACAGCAACCATAGCTGCAGTCAACTCTATCTGCGGAATAGTGGTTTGCTTCAGGGGCACCGCATGGGATTTTCCCATCATTAACGCATACTTGAGAATGACCAGTGAACAGGTTTGTCTTCACTGGTCATTCTCAAGTATGACGCTGTCCCGTATCCATTTTCACTCCCATCAGAAAAATGGTGGAGCTGTGCTGTTGCAACAGGACCGAAGTCCACTGGTCTCACACACCTTGATACGGTTACCTCTGACAGCTGGCACAGCTCTTGTAGCCAATGGTTCCACTTTCGATTGAGCTGTTCTGGGATCTCGTCATCCAGCGCACGACATCCTCCATGGCATTATGACAGCTCACCAGGAATACAGAGAATGCGCTCAACGCCTTTCCATCTTCAGCCTTAATTGGAGGCCACTTTGACGCCTTCTCAATTAGCGTGCTTGCAATCTGTAGCTCATTTCCATATTTATCTTGAAGCAGCTACAGGGCCCTTTCATAGCCCCGGTGATCAGGCAAATGCTAACAACTTGTCACAAGATCATAAGGTTCACCTTGGGTATATTGCTCCAGAAAATAGAGTTTGTCTGAGTTGCTATCAGCTCTGGAATCAATAGCGTGCTTGAAAGCTCTCATAAATGACCTGTACTCCAGAAGATCTCCATGAAACACTGGCACATCCTTTTGTGGTAACCGAACCAGCTGTTGATTTTTTACAAGCATCTCTGTGATATCTGCCTGTCTTTGCATAACTTGATACATCTCACTTGGTCTCGTCTCCTGAAGTGAGAAAACCTCCTGGCATGGGATCGGCCCCGGCAATGGAGTTCTATGTGTTTTAGGTATGGCCCCTGATGCAGCACCTAGATCATCAGAAGTCATCCGAGATGCAGACTTCTCTTGTTGGCTTCAATGGTGTGCTTTTCACATTGCATTCAAGACAATATGATAGTTTTATTACATTTTAATGAAATCTGCAGATTGTTTTGGTGAAGTTTAATAAACTCAGCCGTCTGCTCCTTGCTATCTAAAATATAACAGGACACCGGAGTATATTGTGTGTGCTGTGTGAAAACTATAACTTTAATCTCAGCCAAACCGATTTACTCAGGAACAAATAAAATACTAAAAAAAAGCCAAACAATAACATTTTTAAGTTATCTAAGTGACTTATAGATCATGTTTAACCTGAGTAGCGAAAGACGGCGATGGGTTTGAAAACGTTTTGCTGGGAGTCTGGTGTTCTCACCGGCTATACTGAGCCTTGACCCCCAGCTAGCTAGTGGGTAACAGAGGTCTCGAAAATGTCGGAGCGCTTTTGAAAATATGTGGGGTCTTGATAAACTGAGGAAATATTTGAGGTTTACACAGCTACATTCTCGCCTGAAAATATGTTAAACGTTTATTTTGTGACCCAGAAAGAATAATAAGAGTAATATTAAAACTAACTAGCCACAGCCATTGTTGAAGCAGGGCCACGCTATGAATTCTGGGACACAGCTTCTTCTTTGGGGTTTAACGGCAGCTGGCATCCTTGTACATGCAGTGCTGTCATCTTCTGTTTCAGTCTGTTATTACACTCTTAAATTCTCCTACTTATATGCGTCTTTTCAAATCTCATAAAGCTTCAAACGACGCGTCGACTATTAAATTAGTCGTCGACGATTTTGATAGTCGACGTAATCGTGACTAGTCGACTAATCGTGGCAGCCCTAATTACTACTACTACATGCTTCCTCATGGCAGTATTGTTACTTTTTTATTTGATTTCTTTCAAACTTAAAATCAGAAATATGGCTCTCATCTCTCCAGAAAATTTTCACCTTGCTTTTATTCTGTGACCAAAGTGTAAATACACATAAAGAAATTGAGCTAGAATACCAAAATCCAAAATGGCAAGAACAAAATATTTGGTGAAAAATAAACCAGAAGCAAACTAAGATTAAAACAGAACTTGGAAGACTGACTAGGATGCCTTATAGGTGAGGTGTTCCACCAGGTGTTCTAGGTAGTATGTCCTACCAGGAGGAGGTCTTATCGTGATGGCCTAGGCCATGCTTGAGAGATCTTTCTAGGCTGCCATGGAAATGCTTGATGGCTCCCCAGAAAATCTGTAGGAGAGAAAGTGAGGGTCTGGGGAGCCCCCTGCAACCCCAGCCCTGGATAAACAGCATAAAATGGATGGAGGGATGGATGATTGGATTGATGATTGTTTCATTAAGAATCTCATGAAGCCTCTCCATGAACAACATAGATATTACATTAGATAGATTTTACACTCATAACCCGCAATTGAAGCTACAACATGGATATTAATTATCTGTAAGCATCAGCAACTACTTTTTGAAACAGTCCGACAACAGTCCGACAACATGCCGCAAAGGAAAGTTGTAATGTCTGACACCGCGGAGGGCCCCAACCTGCAGAGCGGAGAGGCCAATGAGGGGACTAGCATGGGAGCTGAGACGGAGTTGGATATTAGATAGGAACCAGCGAGGTGATCTGGGAAGTAACTGTGAACCCCATTCAAGTCATTGAAGATAAACTCGGGCTGGTCTCACTGCTTTTACAAGCGCAAGGAAAACAGCTGGAGGACCACATGAAGCAGAGGCCCAGATCTCGGTTTTGGACGAGGTCACAAACCTGGTCCTGGATAAGCTCCAATCACTGGAGAAACGTGTAAAGGAGCTAGCGGAGCACACTGATGATTTGGAAAATAGAGAGAGGAGGAAAGATATTCATATTATTGGTCTCCCGGAGGGCGACCCTATTAGTCTTTTTGAGTGCTGGCTGCCTGAGCTTCTTAATATCAAAACAAAAGCTGATCAATTTAAATTGGAAAGAGCACACCACACAAGCCCCGTCCTCTGGTCAGAGAACATATAACATATATACAACATCTGGTTTACTGTTTGGTTTACTTATGAAGGAAATTCATCTTAGCTGGCTATATTATATTTGATGTCCTACTTTTGGTCACATTGAAGTGCTCATGACCAAAGAGTTGGATAGAAAAGTAGATTGACTGGTGAACTGACTTTGCTTTTAGATCTCTCTTCTCCAAGATATACCAGTTCGACTGCAGGCCCATTCAATCTGTTGATATCAGACAGGCTGTTTATCCTCAAGGTCTTTTATTTTGTGCATAGTTCTTTTGTAGAAAGTTATCATAATAGGGAATGTGAGATTTTTGTGTCAACCAGGTACTCCACTTCCATTTCCCACATACTCATCATAGAGTAATTAGTGATCCTCTCTGTGTTAGCCCTGGTCATTGACCTATGAATCCCACCTCTCCCCGTGTCAGCTAGACACAGGGAGCCCCTGGACCCACATTTGGATAAATGATTAAAAAAGTGAATAGCGCTCATGTGTCTTAAATGTAAAGTTGGAAATTAGCTAAAAATGTACACGAACAAAAGTGAGCCATCTTTCAATGAACGTTGTAGGTGTGTTTGCATCCCATGTTACCCACAGTAGTTGATGAGCACAGTGAGAGACTTCATATCTCAGAGAATACAAAAATAATTCCAAAGCAAATATGACCTCATTTAACCCTTTTCAGAGACAACATGTGACAGAAAATATGACTTTGGACTTCACCTGAGGCTTCACCTGAGACGTTTGTAGTGTCTTACTCATGTTGAAGTAGTGTCTTACTCATGTAAGACACTACTTCAACATGTAATAATTGCTTAGGAGAGAAAAAGGAGTTTGTTCTGTCTCTGTTCAGTATTCCCCATGCAATCTCTCTCAAAGCCTCAAGGCTCGCCCCCTGTCTTTGAAACACAGCACTTTGCTGACGCATTTAGTTAAGTTCATGACACTGAAGTAGGAAGAAAAAATTTCTTTTACTGAATGAATCTTGAGCTGTAACTCACATAACTAATTTCATAGTGCACGTGTCACACATAGAATCACATGTAAGTTGTCTAATTTATATTCTAAAGATTTTGGGTCTCTCAAGTGTAAAACTTGTACAAAAAAAGAGAATACAATGAAGGAGCAAAGCCTTATGACGCAGTTGTACTCTGGATAGAGAAAATCAGGCTAGGGTTTCATTGACATGTCTTCCAGCCCTGGGAACACAAGACACTTTGAATAATCTGCCCATATAGCTCAGAACAATTGAAATGCTCAAACCCACATCACAACCTTGCCCTTTATTTGCCTAGAGCATACAACATCAAGATGTGTCAAATATGAACACATAGGTACAGAGTGTCAGTGGGAATAATTTTGCTCTTTATTTTGATTAAGACTAACTCAAAGTGGTCAAACAGAAACTTGGGGAGACAAAACAATTCTAACAATTCTTTGTGAAGGACAATGTTTTTTTCTAAATTGTTTTAACTCACTGCATAGCAAATGGCACACTGAAAAACATCTGTTGGATTAGCACGAAAAAATGTACATTGCTTGCAGGCAATATATTTATGCTAAGTCAAACTCAATTCCTTTTTTTACAACAGTTTTTATATGTTAAAGAAATGTTTATGTTTACATTTAAACTTTTATATGTTGAGTGTTTTTAGTTGCCTCATCTTAAAATAACATAATTATTTAATTTTAATAATACAGTAAGCTCGTTTGATACACACTTGTTTGATCTGTAATGTAACACAGCACTGGAAAATATCCTCCTGAATCTCTAATATAATATCACAAGCAAGATAATGTGCAAAAGTAAAATCACAACAGTAAAACTACTAAAATGAAGATAGTAAAGTTAGGATCCCTGGGTTTGGAAGCAGTGTTTTGAGTTTTGTTTACATTCAGTATTTCCTGGGTTTTCTGTATATTGATATTCTAAATTTTTGTTTATCATCGAGTAAAGTTCCAGGTTTTAGTTTTTGAATTCTGAATCTGAGTCACTTACGTATTTTCTCCCAGTCATCTTGTTTCCAATGTGTTCCCCATGCTTTGTCTAGTTTCCGTCTTTTTATAATTCCATGTTTTGTTACTTCCTGTTGTCATTTCCTGTTGTACTTTTGTAGTGTTTTGTCTCCTGTGCGTTCATGTCTAGTTTAGGTCCCGTTATCTTATAGTTCCAGATTTGTTCTCTTCTGTGTTCTTTTGTGTCCCAGCCTCTGTAGTTCTCTTCTCAGTCAGTCACGTGTCTGTATATGTTTACCTTTGTCTATGTCAAGTTCATATGTCTTAGTTGTTGTCCCAGTGTTCTTTCATGTTTTATTTTGTTAAGTCTCTTGTCTCCTGTACATCTTGTTCAGTTTTACTTTCTCTGTCTCATTATCCTATATTTGTTCCTGCAAGGTTTCTCAAATGTTCTCCCTTAGCCTCAACGCCTGTTGTGTATTTATTGTGTCCATCTCCTGCTGTTCCCTGTCACATCTTAATGTTATTAATGTGTATTTTTGATCTGCGTTATGTGCTCTAGTTTCTAGTGTTTTGTATACCTGGGTCCAGTGTTTCCTTCATTTTGTGTTTTTGTGATTCTGAAATCTCACCTGCAATAAAGCAGCTTTTGAGTTTACGTTTTGCCTCTCGTACCCTGCATACTGCCTGCCACAAAGTGCTTCATGATGAAAGCAGGACTTGGCCCAAGCAAAGTCTGCCTTTTAGCTCCAAGATTAGCTAGATGGACTGAAGACAAAGTAAGTCCATCCATCCATTTTCTTCTGCTTATCCGGGCCGGGTCGCGGGGACAGCAGCCCAAGCAGAGAAGTCCAGACCTCCCTCTCCCCAGCCATCTCCTCCAGCTCATCCAGGGGAACACCAAGGCGTATAATCTCTCCAGCGTGTCCTGGGTCTGCCCCGGGGCCTCCTCCCGGTGGGACATGCCCGGAACACCTCACCCAGGAGGCGTCCAGGAGGCATCCTTGTCAGATGTCCGAACCACCTTAACTGGCTCCTGTTGATGTGGAGGAGTAGCGGCTCTACTCTGAGCTCCTCCCGGATGGCCGAACTTCTCACCCTATCCCTAAGGGAGAGTCCAGTCACCCTTCGGAGGAAGCCCATTTCTGCTGCTTGTATCCGCAATCTCGCTCTTTCGGTCACTACCCACAGCTCGTGACCATAGGTGAGGGTAGGGATGTAGATCGACCGGTAAATCGAGAGCTTCGCTTTTACACTCAGCTCTCTCTTCACCACAACAGACCAATGCAGCATCCGCGTTACTGCAGCTGCATCACCGATCCGTCTCTCAATCTCCCGCTCCCTTCTCCCATCGCTCGTGAACAAGACCCCGAGATACTTAAACTCCTCCACTTGGGGCAAGGACTCGTCCCTGACCCGGAGTGGGCACTCCACTCTTTTCCGGCTGAGGACCATGCCCTCGGATTTGGAGG
>VURO01045568.1:0-15283 GCA_015108175.1 Pelvicachromis taeniatus | reverse complement strand
CGGCCATCTGCTGCGACCGGTTGGGGTAAAAGAAGGAAGACAGGATAAAAGACATGCTGTGGAAGAGAGCCAGAGATTAATAACAAGTATGGTTGAATGCAGGGAGATCTATTAACACATGGTGAATGAGAAAGGTGACTGAAAAGGAAAAACTCAATAAATCAAGGGGGTTCCCCAGCAGTCTGAACCTATTGCAGCATAACTAAGGGAGGATGCAGGGTCACCTGATCCAGCCCTAACTATATGCTTTAGCAAAAAGGAAAGTTTTAAGCCTAATCTTAAAAGTAGAGATAGTGTCTGTCTCCCGAATCCAAAATGAAGGCTGGTTCCATAGAAGAGGGGCCTGAAAACTGAAGGCTCTCCCTCCCATTTTACTTTTAAATACTCTAGGAACAACAAGTAAGCCAGCAGTGTGAGAGCGAAGTGCTCTAATGGGGTGATATGGTACTACAAGGTCATTAAGATAAGATGGGGCCTGATTGTTTAAGACCTTGTATGTGAGGAGCAGGATTTTGAATTTAATTCTGGATTTAACAGGGAGCCAATAAAGGGAAGCCAATATAGGAGAAATATGCTCTCTCTTTCCAGTTCCTGTCAGGACTCTTGCTGCAGCATTTTGGGAGTTTTTAGGACATCCTGATAATAATGAATTACAGTAGTCCAGCCTAGAATAGTAAATACATGAATTCGTTTTTCAACGTCACTCTGAGACAGGATATTTCTAATTTTAGAGATATTGCACAAATGGAAGAAAGCAATTCTACACATTTGTTTAATATGTGCATTGAAGGACATATCCTGGTCAAATATGACTCCAAGCTTTCTTGCAGTGTTATTGGAGGCCAAGGTAATACCATCCAGAGTAAGTTCAATTCAATATTATTTATATAGCCATGTTTCACGCCATGTTTCCAGGTTTCCATGCATCCAGGCCAGGTTTCATCTTTAGGGTTTTTTCTTGATTAGATTTCCCAGTTTTGGTTATTGTTTAGCTTCATCTTGGTTCGCTTTTCCCCTTTGTTCTGTAGTTTGCTACCAGCCATAATAAATGGCTTGCTTTTTGTTAAGAATCCTGTTTTGCCTTCAGCAAAATTAAAATAAAAAGACACTGCCATTGCACTGCCATGCAATAGCAAATGATCAATCACAAGTTAGCCATGACTGAAAGTAGGGGTGGGAGATTGATTTCCCCAAGGGGCCACATGAGAAACTGGGGCTGTTCAAGTTAATATTAAGCCCACAGCTTTTTAATGGGGTACCTTGGAAAAATGAATTGTCTACTCCTTTCCTACAGTAAACTCTGCTTTTTCATTTATTATTTTCCAATAATGACCATCATTTACCAAATAAACATCAAGTTATATTAGAGAAGCATGAAATATGACAGGCATAAAGCCTAAGAAAGAATCTTTTCCTGTTGTCTTCAAAGCAAACAGTTTTTCTTTTTAACCAGATGAGACATCCCTCTGCTGGCCGTTAGAAGGAATGCAGGTGTAACTTTCACATTCGCCTCACCTTTCAGACCCACAAAACGGTTACATCTTTTATATACAGAGAGTGGATTCTAATTGCTGGGCTGCTGTTATTTATTTATTTAAACAGTGCCTGCCACCTTTTTCTGAATGACATCGTATGAAGCCATCAAGCACTTTTGCAATAAGTGATCAATTTCATAAAGCTGTGTAGCTCTGGATCACTTCAAGCTGAACATATCTACAGTGAATTAAGCAAAGTTTCTATGTTAATTTGTTTGTTTTATGACTGGCTGAGCATCTTAGTTCACCCTTGCAGAGAACGATTGCTTTCTGGATGAATTCAGTTGCAGATAATCCTGACAGCAGAAAGTCCCAGCTCAGTATGTCTGTTCACTCGTCAAAATAGCTTCCAAATTGCTACAGTCGGTTAAATCCCTTCCACATCTCATTACTTCTATTGCGACCTTGCTAGAAAAGCGCAAATTACGTGGCAGATTTTGCTCTTTTGTTGTCACGTGGTGCTACCAGTCACCAGAGAGAGACAAATTGACACGAGAGACACGAGTCTAAAATGTCCAGTCGCACTCCAAGAACACTTAAAGAGCATGTACTAATTTTACACACTAATAATCAATGAAAGATTTGCTGCCCTGATAAAGAAAAAAAAAGGTATAAGTGAACAACTCTAAAGCAGACATAAAACAAATAGACACTCTGTATGAATACAACCTTTTATTATTCCAATTAGATGAGCTTCTATTTGACACCTATTCATACACTATGATTAATTGTACACAATTATCATCAACCCAGAGGGCTAATAGGCAATTTATCTCCCCAGTTGACAGGATGAGACCAGTTCTGGCTCATCTATGATATCGAATGACTAACCTAACATAATGGCTTTGGCTCAGGATGATATACAGTATAAATATAAATATTGCCAATCAATGCTATTATTACTGAAAGCCAAGATTTTGTCAATCTTTGGACTCCTCCCCAACATCTAGAGTTTGTTAGACATTTATGAGCCAAATTATATCTGCTTATCCAAGTTGAGTGATAGTAGAGAGGCATGATCAAGCAGAAAATAGCTTTACAGTAATTATACCACAGACTCGAGATAATTATTTGAACCGGTGTAAACTATCATCCTTGCAGATGTAACAAGGAGCTGTGAGTTTCCCCAGCACAATGTGCAAACACTCACGATGTCTTGCAAGGGGGGGGGAAAGAAATGATGAGTCCTCTGTGTCTCCAGGTCTCTCCTCACAGTGCCATGATTAACTGCTGAGGGGCGATGACACCTCTCTCCCAATTAGGGAAGACCTTCAGCCCTGAGGAAGCTGTTTCTCTGAGAAATTCCGTTTCCTGCTCCTGTCATTTGGACGACAGACACAGTCCAGCTGCCAACACAGTGTTTGTATCTCTATGCTGGAGTTCTGTAGGCCTGTGTGCGTGTGTGTTTAATTTCAGCTGAAACAACTGGGCACTCTTGTCTTAAAGCAGGTATTTTTGTTCATGAGTGGCCATTGTGGCCACAAATCACGTTACCTGTATAATCGTAAGAATTTCCTGTCATACACTGCTGTCTTACTGGTATAGAAAAGGTGTGGATGGACAGAAGAGATGTTTATTAATAAATTAATCAAAGCTCACTTTGCAGCCAATTTTTCTGTTTCTGAAGTCTGATTTTACAGCTTTGTTTATTGTTCATTATGATAATAATGATAGTAATAATAATAATAATAGGCAGCACGGTGGCACAGTGGTTAGCACTGTTGCCTCACAGCAAGAAGGTGGATTTTGCATGTTCTCCCCATGTTTGCGTGGGTTCTCCCTGGGTACTCCGGCTTCCTCCCACAGTCCAAAGACATGCAGTTTGTGGGGATAGGTTAATTGAAAACTCTAAATTGCCCATAGGTGTGAATGCGGGAGTGACTGTGAGTGCGAATGGTTGTCCGTCTATGTGTTAGCCCTGCGACAGACTGGCGACCTGTCCAGGGTGTACCCCGCTGGGATAGGCTCCAGCGCCCCCTGCGACCCTGAAAAAACGATAAGTGGAAGCGAATGGATGGATGATAATAATAAAACGCTGTTTTCTAAAGCTGTTAGAATTATAGCAGAAGGCACCAAATGTGGCAGAACAATAACAAAAAAACTTTAGGTGAACTGACGTCCATGAAAAACCAAACAGAATTCACAGAACAGTTTGAAATGCTCCTGAGCTCCAGAGGCACAAATAAATATCTATACTATACCATTTCTATATACTAGGATTCAGTCCAAAAAATGCTGAAACTTGAATTTGCAGTACACCAACTTGAAGTTGCCCTATGCTAAGTGCCCAATTTTTTTGTGTGTGTAATGGGTTGTGGTTAAATACACTTTTTATTGCTGTAACAAAGAAATGTCCTATCTTATGGTTTTAATATGTAAATGTATGTAATGAATCTTAACTTGTTATAGTATATCACAGAAAACTAAGATATAACTTGTTAAATCTTAAATCTGCAGGAATTATAAAATATTAAAAAAATCACATTTTGCCTTTGTCCCTTGAGTTTTTACTGTTATCTGATTCCAGTGTAGTGATTATATTAAGTTGTAAGTTTATGCGATGATGTGATTTGATTTCCAAAGGTCAGGAGGAATCTGCACGTGAAACATGAGGAGTCCAGCAGCGGGATGAGTGAACAGCAGGGATAAAAAAGTAAAAGCCAGAAATGTCTCTTAGGTCTTCTTACTGTGTTTGTAATGACAGTGAATTCCGGATGTAAGTGATGTACAGTAATGAAAGTTAAAGATCTATGTGATAATCATCCCAGTAAAATTGTTTTTTGTTATTACACGGCTCATCCCCACAGTGATTATGAGCACGATGATTGCAGAGATCACAATGCCGGCACGGTTTATGCACAAGTGGAGGCAACAGAAAGGTGCCCTCGGTATGGAAAGGACAAACGCGGGTCCACTCATCCGATATTCTGTTCTGATTGTACAAAAGGTGCAAAAGCTGCCTGTCTGACTCTAAATCATGGCACTGTCTTTCACTAGGAGCTGCTGTCGCACAAATGCAGATGCCATGCACAAAGCCCAAGGCCAGGATGCTGGTGAGTCATCCACATAGCGTTTGTTTGTGAATGAGCGCTCATTCAGGCTTTCATTTGACGTCATGAGTCTTAATCACTCAATTACAGCAATTTCCAGAAGGTAAGTGCGCTTTGTCTTCACTGTTTTCTGCCTCCAGGTAGAATGCAGGCAACTGATTGATGGGAACGAGGCGGCCTCTCTCAGGGACCAATGTGAGCTCATTCACACACAGTTAGTCACTCACTCTTACTCATGTGTGCAGGAAATATGCGACTATGTGCGCCATTCTGCAATGATTGGCTATAGTAAGACAAAGAAAAACGCACATATAACAAAACGTACTTTTACCGCCATCACCCTGCGTGGTCAAGACAAAGTGATTTATTCCCTCTATTTTTGCCCTTTTCCAAAGTTTAACGCCATCACAAAATAGCTTTTTTCATACAGGGCCAGATAGATTTTTTCTTCTTCAGTAAATTAAATCATCATTTTAAAAAAAATGCAGTTTATATTTACCCTGAGTATTTCTTTTGTCAAACGTTAAGACACAGAATAAACCCAAAAAAACAAAATGAAAATAAAATAGGCACCACATGGGTTACGTGATAAAGTGACGTCAACATCAAACATCAGCCTTCAAATCTATTTGTATTATAACATCAGTGGGAGGATGTAGCCTGTGAATATCAAACACTTTAAAGAACAAGTAAAGAAGGCAGGACAATAGCTCAAAAACTCTAATCACAGTGAATGCAGGATTACAGCTGCTGGCACCACTGTCAGAAATCACCAAAACAAGTGTGATATTTGAGTTATTATGTGCACCCTGAGGTAGTGAGATAAGGCCACAGGTTGGTGTGAATATCCTTGACCTCAACCAGTTGTGAACCAGAATGCTATGGTGCCTGAGGCGTCTTCTCCATCAGCAGATGGATCCCACTAAACCTTTTTTTTTGGCTATACAGGCAAATTTACACGATTAAGACTCCTCCATTGATTAACAGGGAACACAGAGTCCTGGACACCAAATTAACCTTGCACCTAAATTTGTCACAACTGCGGCTGTCACCAGCCATCACCCTAACTTAATACTGTCGTAGTACTTTGAAATCTGAAAATGTCAACCTTTTATCACAACTCTGATCATCACACAAGCCTAAAATGATTCCTGGCTGTGGCTCGAGAGGTAGAGTAAGGCATCTACTAATCAGATGGTTGGGGATTTGACCTCTGCTTGCTTGAGTCTACATATCAAAGTATCCTTGGGCAAGATACTCTCTCTGTTCATCGGAGTGTGGATTTTGGATAGAAAAGAAGCACTTGAACATAGAGGGGAAAAAAAGGTGCTTGTACAAATGAGGCAAGTGCTTTGAGTGCTCCAGTAGATTAGAAGAGCACTGTATAAGAGCCAGTACGTTTACCATTCTTTGATAACCTTTGACCTTCTTATGATTTGCTCATCAAGGTTGATTTTTCATTAACAGTTTTAACCGACAGCCACTGCACCATTTTAGTCATTTCCTACTATTGATGGGATATAAGACGGGTTCAAGATTAAAAATAAGCTTGAAAATGAAGTGTAGGCTGTATATGTTGAACTCTTTTATGTAAATAAACTAGTAAACTACATTAAACAAAACTGAAAATGAGACGGTGTTAATTTATTTTCTTTATTTACTGTAAATGAATTTATGATTTGCCTGCAGTATCTTAATGGGTCACCAGGAGGAGCAGCAGCCCATTTTAAAAGGCCATTTATTACAAAATAAACATAGAATTCACGATCACTCAAATAAATACACAAAAAACTGCATGTAAGCTTGGTAGTTTTTCTGTAACTCCCCTCTCTCACCATAGCATTTCCTCTGCTATGGTGAAGTTTGCCTTTACAGCTTCATCATTTCGAAATTTGACACCAAACACGACATTCTGCCGCAACTTCATACCTCTTTACTGTTTAGCCACTTTCTAAAGCTGCCTTTCCCTGCGCATTGATTCAATTCTCTGCTGTTTTAAAATAATTATCTTCATAAAATATTATTGCAAGCAGATACTTAGGCCTTGTTTAAAGCTCTATCTTGAAACCATCTGGCTTTAGATCTTGATTATAGTGCATTGATGGCATGGACACAGACATCTCACCAGTCCTGTTACATTTCTGTCACCTGGAAGTCTGTCACCTAGGGCGCATGTGTAGCTCGTTAGTTAGAGTACCAATGACATGTAATGTAAGTTCTCTGCAAGCAAGTCCACGTGGACAGAAAAACCAGGCAGGTGTGAGGATGTCTGCACGGATCTGAGTGGACAGTAGTAGACCTTGCATATGTGGAATACAATCGAGGCTTTAAGCATCACCTTTTCTTTTATTATGTTAGCCAGCTTGTTAGTTTGCAGCTGCAGTGGAAAGTGGAAAGGACTCCCTCTGTTTAATTCAACCACAGCCACAGCAGGGTGTGCAAAAATTAATTGAGAACCTAAAGGCCAGGATGAAATTTGCAGAGCGACAGATTTGGCCCTCAAGGCTTGAATTTGAGAGGTGATTTAAGGTATTAAAACTTGTGTGTGATTATAAGACACAAGATGGAATAATGTGCAATAATGTGGAATTAAAAAACATGGTTTTCAAAGTTTGATTGTTTTTCTCTAACATGTATACCACGAACTGCTGCTTACCTCAACCTCGTCAGCTCTTTTTTTCTGAAGTTACATAAAAGTCTTGCCAGTGGAGTGGAGGCTCTTGTAGCCACAGTCCATATGACTGTAATAATTCTGAGGTGCCGACAGACAGAAATACAAAATGTTCAGTAGCCATTGCTGCACATATAAAGGCAGGTCTTGTGAGACCCACATAATAACAAAAACAGGGCTAACACTGCAGCTGCTACAGCTGTGGAGCACCAATGAATAATACAAGGAAAAGAAAATAAAGTCAGAAGCATTTAATTATTATTTCTGTTGTATTTCCTCTGTGTTTAATCAAAAGATGTTTCAGACTAAATGAGAGCAGACAGGGGATTTAATCCACACTACTGTAGTACTGAATTAGTTACATAATCAGGCTGAGACTACTTAATCACTGCCTCCATGACAATAAAGCCACTCCACACTACACACCTCCACTCACGGGAAGCCTAGGGGAATTCTGCACGAGGAGACAAAGAGCACATTTGCAGTCACGGCCTGAAAGGCGATGTGAGTCAGCCTGATAGTACAACTTATTTTGAGTGGGCTTTGCTACAGTGGGAGCTAAATGGATAACTCCAGCTCTCACAAAAGGCTTTTTTCCCCCGTCAGCGGAGGAGACAGTCTGGGTTACAAAACAGGTTTATTGATTTATTAGCTGGGAGTGAAATCGACTCCCTTGCACAAGTTAGAGCACGAAATGATGTGCGCTTCAGGGTAGAGGAATTTCAATTCAAATCATGCATTTAAAACTGTTAAAAGTTCTGATATCGTGACTCTAACAAAAATGGAGAAAGAGACATGTGATATGATGTGTCACTGGCAGTCCAGGGTTCAGATGTAACGTTGCATTTACTCAGTGGTAAAGGTCAAACACAAACAATTCTAGGAAATGATTAGTACCAAACACCAAATATATTTTATGTAAATTTTAGACATCATTCAGTTCATAGTAACATGAAAAGAAGAGTTTGAGCAGTTGGACAGTATGAGTATACTGGCAAAGTTGATTGCCCACTTTCTTGCTGGTTTGTGCCTTTGTGTGCATTTCCACCAATTGAGTTGCATTTGAAGTAAACTAGTTGAAATGGGCCTTCACACTGTCAGTATTTTCACATTAAAATGCCAACAAATGTTGGCATTTGTTGGCAATTTGCTAACAAATGCCAACAAAGACATTGGTCTTCACATTGGTTTAAATGTGAAGACATTTAAACCAAAATGTCTTCACATTTGGTTTAAATGTGAAGACAAGTTGAGTGATGTAACAATATTCAATTTTTATGAAGAATGTGATTTTAAATCAGATTTGGTCCATAGAAAGCAATGTATATGCACTAGCAATCTTAAGCCACCTTACCTTAAATGTTCTGCAGGAATCCCGCAAGGCTCGTTATTTGGGCCACTTTTATTTGTAATTTATATTAATGATCTCCTTTGTATATAATGTACAGTTACATAGGCTTATTAGGTGCAACAGTTTAGTGAAGTATGTGAAATTGTATAGAAATACAGTATATAAGGTAAAAACAGAGTTTCTTCTAACAACCTTAAAAGTCAATATTAGTATGATCTCCTTTGTTCTTCAACACAGCCTGAACTCTCTTAAGCAAACTTTCTTGGCATTTCTTTAAGTAGTATTATGTAATAGTTCTCCAGACTTCTTAAAGGACATTCAAAGCTCTTTTATGGATGTTGGCACTTTTTGTTGTGTTCTCTGTCAGTATGATCCCACACTACTTTATTAATGTTGAGGTGCAGGCCTCCCAAGCCAAACAGGTAGGTCTTTTCAGGCTGGGCTAGAGAAGAAGCTAGAGAAGAAAGACATAGGTTACTTCTAACTAAAACTATTAATTTGTGAGTAACAAGTCATTCTCATTGTATAATGGTAACATTTTAGAAAAAAAAAAACATTTCGAGTTTTGATCATTTAAAAAAGTGCAAACATGTGGTTTTTATGTATGAGCCTTCACATGGACTTGCCCTGCCAGATTTAAATTACTTAAACACAAAACTGACAGAGAGATTTGTACCGGGGCCACCAGTACCTCATAGGGTTACTACATTTGAACAAACTGTGCTGTCAGTAAAGGAACTAAATATTGGCGTAGCTTAGCAGTGGCAAAGGAGCACTCCACATATCCCACTTTTAAAGCACGGCTCATTGTTTTGTATTTATCAAGTTACTATTTATAGTTGTCTCTGTGGTTTGTTTTGTTTATTGTAAAGTTTTATTTGACCTGTGAATGAAAACGAGCAGTTCTGCTAAAATGTGGCACATTTACATCTTAGATTTTCTCATATTGATGCACATTACCATGTGAAAAGCTAAGAAAAATGGATTAAGACGCTAAAACAAGTTGTCTTTATATAGATAGAAGATTTTTCTGTGAAAGGTGACAGCAAATTCTCTAGTTGTCATACATTCACAAGAGTAGCTGCTTGCAAACACTTTTGAGCTCAGATCACACCCTGTAATGTAAACTGCTTCACCCCTCTCTCTTTTATCCCCCAGCCCTGCTGCCATTACTCACGCTGGGAGGAACTGTAACTTTGGGAAACAACACCTCCAAAGGAACTGCTGTACTTCAAACAGCACTTGCTCTAAGTTTCACAGCAGACGTGCCACATTAGGGGCATATTTTTAGTTACACCCTGTAAAGGATAACCCAGCACTATGTCACATCAGTCTTACTGTCAACAAATGTCATATGAAGACCAACAATAATGAGTGTTTCCCAGCGTCAGAACTGGAGCACTGTTTCCAATGGAACTAATACAGAATATACAGATTCAGTTTTAAAAGACTGAATAAAAAATCTGCTGCCGACTGAAATGGAAATAGCATTTATTTGGAATTAAAGCTGAGCCCTGTGGAAAAACTAATTCATTTTCCAGTAACTTAAAGGAGCACAAAGGAACTAAATGAATTGTTTTGTGAATGAACAAATCAGTCTGTTAAATTGTTATTGTTGAATTTTAGCTCACTCTTGTATATGACATTGCTTCAGTTCATTGATATTGTGGACATTCATATGAGTTCCTGTCACACCATTTCAATATGGTTGAGGTCTGGACTTTGACAGGGCCAAAAAGCCAAACCAAAAAGAAAAATGCTCTTTCTAACATTGTATCTGAAAACTGAGGGAAAGCAATGAGAAGAACAAATTTGGAAATCACATTTTAACTGTAGTTAGTACTGTGACCGCTAGGTGGTGGTGTTGATCCATTTTAAGGAATGTCACGACAGGCTTATGCAGAGCAACGAGTTTCTTTCAGGGGAAGGCGTCGTTGTCAGCTCTTCTGTAGGACGTCAGCAGCACCAAAGAGTCCACACTGAACTCTAAAGCATCCAATATCAGCAGAGAGTTTCAACTTCATCTCATCTACATCATCTGCATAACCTTCCTCTAGATACTTATTTTAAATGTGTCCAAAACAAGTACTACAAAGACCTCAGTATGTAGACAGAGGAGAGTAGACAAGACAAAGAAATGGAATGGAGAGAAGTCGAAACCTCACAGATGATCAAAATGTTAGTTACTTCAGTCCAAGAAGAACATTTAGAGTTTATTGCAGCGGTGGCCAACTCCAGGCCTCGAGAGCCGGTGTCCTGCAGGTTAGTTGTATCATTGATCCATCACAGCTGATTTAAATGGCTACACGACCTCCTCAACATGTCTTGAAGTTCTCCAGAGGTCTGGTAATTAACTAATCATTTGATTCAGGTGTGTTGACCCATGGTGAGATCTAAAACCTGCAGGACACCGGCTCTCGAGGCCTGGAGTTGGTTTATTGCATCACTTATACTTTTAATGCATCCTGATTCTTCTACTGATTGGGTGTTTTGATAACAACAACAACAACAGCCAAATGGTTAAACTATCTGAGTGAGATTGCATGCAAAGTGTTCACAGCTCTCCTACCGTCTGCCGCACAATGAGACCACACAGCACTTTGCATGGGGCAGGTCAGGAAGCGGTGCCCTAAACTACCACCTGGGTACAGCAAGAATGACCAGAAGCCAATACAATGCTGGAATTTTACCACAAGAGCAGGTAAACAATGCACCATTTATTAGCATTGTTCTGTGCAAACAAAAAGCTTAGTGTGCTCAGAAAGCCTCATGATCGCTCTGAACTAAAAGAATTCAAAGAGGGCTGAAAAATATCTGCTTGGACAAGAAGCCAAAACTGAAGTAAAATCTTGAATTAATGAATTAGTATAAATATTGAAACAAACAAATGTGTGACTAGTGCTAAGACTAGTTTTTCTCCTGTAGGTTTATTCTTTTAAACACAAATATTTTGACTCCTTTTCCAGGCAGGTCTTTAGTGTCAGAGCAGATGAAACACAGCCCTCTGTCTGTGATTATTAACAGTCGAAGCTGCTCAGACTCCAAACAAGATGTGTTTGAGGTCATAACATGAGCCTGGGTGCTGTGCCAGCATGACATTACAGCCTGGGTCCTCTTGAATGCAGCCTTTGTTTCCTCCCCCAGATCTGTGTTAGAAGCTTCAGCGGGATTCATCTCAGTTTTGTAGTCCTTCAGAAATTTGGGCCGTTTCACCAGCAAATTCTTGCAAGGAAAACAATAAACTAAGACAACAAAAACAGAGACATTTTGAACAATTTACAAAAATTGACCCAACTTGTCCATCTTAACTGGTGAGTCAACAAATTGGGTTTCACATCCTCAAAAAGAGGTTTTAATTTCCTGCAAAACCTTTGGTATCAATATCTGTTCTTCTTTTATTATTTGAAATGATAAGAAACACAAACAGCCAGATGTGTATTACTAAAAATATTTCATTTGGTAAGAATGTCATTATTTTCCAGTAAAAAAATAAAATAAAATAAAATCAATTTGCAAAGTCAGAAGATAATCATTATGATGTCTGAAAGTAGCATTTTGGTTAACACAAACAGTTTACATCTCAAGTGAAAAAACATTCATTTTGGATCTATACCATGAATGAGGCTGCCGTGGCTTCCCTTCATGTTTAAATTGCAGCAGTGCTCCTGTCCTTGCCCTGCATTAAGCAGTGTACCGCTACACTTTTGGAGCTGATCTAAACACTCCAGTAAAATAATGTTGGCATCCACTAAAGACAGTTTGACTTTTCAGCCAGTAGTGAAGCTTGAAACACAGTCAGGTCGTGGTGGCAGCAGACTAAGCAGGGTTCTCCAGATGTCCTTCTCCTCAGCCACACTTTACAGTTCCTTCTGGGGGATCCCAAGGTATTCCCAGACAAGACAGCATTAAAAAAAAAAAAAGAAATTCCCCTCTTGTCCCTGCGGGTGGTCATCCTTCAAGCTCGGGTCCAGAAAACCTTCAAAGAGAGGTGCCCAACTGGCTTCTTTCGACACACAGAAGCAGCAGCTCTACTCCAAGATCCCTCTGGATGTCTGAGCTCAGCCACCCTTGCAACCTTACTCTTTAACATCAAAACAGACTCTCTTAGCAGTGATTGTTAAGATTCATGCATTAGAAATGTGTACATCAGACGGACAGGGCAGGTTGAGCAGGACCACTCTGTCTGGGAATCTCTCAGCCCTCTTAACTTCACTGACCATCCTGTGAGTATATGTTTTATTTATTTATTAGTCCAGCTCTACAACTCTGATGATGGGAGGAATTTTGAATCAAGCATGATTGCACAAGACCTTGTTTACTAAGTGAGCTGCAAAAGTGAGAACCAAAGCTGTAGACGCATTTATGAATGAGAAATTACAGCGTGGACAACTGTTATTTAATTGGTTTTAGCAAATTCAAGCGCTCTTACAATGTGTGTCATTACAACATCCTACACAGACCAGTGAGAATCACTACTGATGAAACTAAATCTGCCTAGTGATTGTTGTCGTTGAAAATGACTCACATTTTTTAGAATATGTTGCTAATTTGTTTATTATAGTGTCTCACATTAAACTGCGTCAATAATCAGCCTAAATAAGTTTTCGTGGAAAATCTTTTCCTGATTGATGTTTCAGGAAATCAGTATTTAATGATATATCAAAGAGAGGTGACTCATTCCCTCTGATTGCATGGCTTTGTAAGTGTGACGATATCAGGCATTTAATTGGAAACCGTGTATTATAGAGGGCAGCAGCAGCGCTATCATTCAGTGGGTGAGTAATTATGTTGCAGCGACAGTTTTAAGGAACAGCAAAATACTCACTGTTGGAGCACAGGCTGGTAAGGTTGGTAATTATGCTGTAAGAAACTAAATTTGTAACAATTTAACAGATCATATTTCTGATTCTGGTTTATTAATTATATAAAAGCTTGTTAAATTAAAGAAAAGGGATATGATAACTATAATAAATTAATAAAGTACTTCATTTTGTGTCTCTGTACTTCTTTGTGACAAAAACACGTTAAAAATAACATTAAAATATATGTAGAGAAATTTTCCTGAACGGTCCAGTTAAATGGGATTCATTTTGATCAAGGACATTAAAAGGTAGCATTATAAATGGATAAATCACACCTAAAACATTCTGGGTTGGTTCTGTCCAGCTAAGATCAGGAAACACAGGTTATCATTCATGCCGACAAGAGAATTTGACATCAGAAGGTTTGAAAAGCAGCACGGTGGCATCGTGGCTAGCACTGTTGCCTCACAGCAACAATAACAGCAACCTCCTGAGTTCAATTCCACCATCCGGTCAGGGTCTTTCTTTCTGTGTGGAGTTTGCATGTTCTCACTGTGTCCGTGTGGGTTTTCTTCCACATTTCAAAGACATGAAGTTAGCGGGGCTAGGTTAATTGGAAACTCTAAATTGCCCATAGGTATGAATTGAGTGTGGTTGTCTATGTGTTAGCCCTGCGACAGACTGGCAACCTGTCCAGGGTGTACCCTGCATCTCGCCCTAAGACAGCTGGGACAGGCTCCAGCTCCCCACGACCCTAAAAATGATAAGCAAATGGATATTTAGATTTTGTGTAGATAGCATGAAAGCAGGGATCCATCCTGCCTTGTATCAACGGCTCAGGCTATTGGTGATGTGGGGGTATTTTCTTGCCACACTATGGGCCCCGTAGTATCAATTAATTACATTAAACACCACAGCCCACCTGACACATGAGTATTGTTGATGACTGTGTCTATCCCTTTATGACCACCCATGTTGTGATTCCTGCTTCCAGCAGGACGATGAACCATATCACAAAACAAAGATCATCTCCACCTGGTTTCTTGAACATGACAATGAGTTTACTGCACTTAAGTGACATCCACACTCACCAGATCTCACTTTAATTGAGCACTTTTGGGATCTGGTAGAATGACTCATTAAGTCTGACTGATTTGTGCTGATTAAAAGCTGTCTCGCACCAGGTGTGGTTAGTGTCTGCGTTACTGATGATGAACTGATAATCATTACCCAATGATTTATTATATCTGTTATAAAGTCTTATAAAGGGAGTGGACTGACACATGTCCATGTTTTCCAGGGTTTTTTCAGTATTTTTGTACAGGAGGGCCACGATGAATCCATATATGATCTAAAATCACCTCCCCACCACATGTACTATCAATTCATATCCATGTACTGTATGTATATATTACAGTTGATCTGCAAAAAGTACAAAATGTTCAAATGCGATGTTGTTTTTGTATAACTGAACAATAATTCTTCTTTGTTTCCCAAACAGCTTTTCATTATTTCATTATTTTGTCAAAATTCTGGTATCACATAGCAAGAGGAGGAAAAATGCATTTTATTGATCAAATTTGAGCTATTAATTAACTCGACTGCACGTTTTTTAACTTCGCATTAACAGCCATTGGACAGGACTGGACCCTTTGGTGGGATAACGTTGACTCCCGGGCCACGAGTTTAAAACCCTTGCATTCGACCATTATAAATGTAAAATTAATTTCTTATTTCATGACACCCCTAAATGGTGTCTGTTATGTTTTTATATATGCCCTATATGCGCCCTGGCTCCCTTCAGTACCCGCTCCTGGTTGCTGTGTAATAAAATCCTCGTTTGTGCACCATATCTTAATACTCACTATTAATAT
>VURO01045567.1:0-21883 GCA_015108175.1 Pelvicachromis taeniatus | reverse complement strand
GAATACAACTACATTTTTTTAGTACAACATACCTTGCAATCACGCTGAATTGGGATAAATAGATTATGTCTGTTGACTCATCCAAAGCAAGGGAAAAGAATGGCGCTGTATTTATTTCCTTCACTTGTGTTTCCTCCACTTGATTTGCCATCATGATGGTGGGTCGCGAACAGTCCTTGCTGACAGAGGCATGTCCTTTATTCGTTTGATGAGCTTGTCTTTATCCGAAAAGTCGCTAAAAAAGTTCATTGGCCACATCAAGCATGAATGTTTTGGCATACTCGCCATCTGTGAATGGCTTTCCGTTCCTCACTATCGCTAAAGAACCAGCAAAGCTAGCGGAATTAAAGTCACCTTGTCGGGCCCACAGACGGAGCTGCTGCTGACTAGCTTGCTCGCTGCACAGTAGTTCTTGGCGGGCTTTCTTCCTGCCGTCCCCCGCTGGATATTTCGCTGCAAATGTAGCATGGCGTGTGTCGAAGTGCCGCTTTATATTTGACCGTTTCGTCGATGAAACTTTATCATTGCATATTAAACACGCTGCAGAACCTGCTCTCTCCACAAAGGCGGATTCCTCTGTCCATTCCGCCTGAAAATGTCGGTACTCCTCATCTTTTTTTTTCTTTTCGCCATCTTCTTTCTCAGAAGGGAACTAGCTAACTAAAAGAAGGGAAGTTTACGTCTTAACCTCGCCACAGTCCGCGGGGCGACCGCATCATCCAATCAAAATAGAGGACACTCCTGTAGTCTACCCCGAAGGACGGCTGGGATTGGCTGAGCCACCCGCAGCCTTAAACAGGTGCGGTAGAAAACGGATGGATGATAAAATGCACGAGAATGTTTTTTATTTTTAACACTGTGGTTTTCTGTGAATTATCAGAGAGCCATATGCAGTCATCAGAAGAGCCATATATGGCTCGCGAGCCATAGGTTCCCGACCCCTGGTCTATGTGCAAGCAAAATGGAGCCACTGTGTACATTATCATTATGCATAGTGACATTTGGTGAGGAGTGTAAGTTCTTGAATATATTATGTGTTGCTTTCGTTTGGATTGTCCACCATCTAAACTTTTACAACCAAAAAAGGGCTAAATGTAAACAGGAAGTGAATGCAATGATTTGCTAGTCTCATCAAACTATATTTTTCACATTAGAACATAGAAAACATATTAAAAGTTTAAATAGAGATGTTTTGCTCCCATCAGTGGACAGGGAAATGATGATCTGTAGCAGTCTGTCAAGCCAAAGCAGATGAAATATAATTGTAGTTGGAAGGAGACGTGTATACACAGCTTTGAAGCATCAGAGATCCTCCATTCAACTTAAACTCCTCCTGCATTAATACAGACATGAACTCAGTGCATGGGAACACTTCCAGAAATCACAGTGGACGCAGCGCTCACCTGGGCTGATGTTTGCACGGATCCAGATCCAGAAACACCGCCATCTACTCTGAACCAATGTGCATTTAAGATGGACTGGAAAAAAAGTCAGAGGTCAGACAAATCAAAGTTTGAAGTCATCCTTGGCGTCCTGTGAATGAGGAGGGGAGTGCCACTGTAAGCTACTCTACCTGCACATTTCTGAGAGTATAGAGGTACATTAGTGCCACACCTGGAAAGACACCATCAATGCTAGACAGATTTAAGAACAACAAAAAAACTCAACGTAAAACATATCCAGATGAATCCGGATGATGTCTTTGTCATGAAATATTCACACGTTCAGCAGAACGATGCTAACCCACCCCACGATGCTAACCCACGATGCTAACCATAACCCTGCAACTATTACAACAGCATGGCTTTATAGTAGAAGAGTCCGGTCTGCCTTCATTTGGATTACTATGAAACAAAAAAATCCTTCAGAGAAGACTCAGGAGTGTTTGGCAGCTAGAATCCTGCTTCAGATTTTTTTAAAAATGGGACAACATTCCTCCCCAGAGGTCCAAAAGTGCTCCCCTAACTTTCCAGATGTTAATGGCCCGTTGATAAAAACAGAGGGGAGGCTCCACAGTCTTAAAATTTTACACGATCTCAGTTTAAACTGTTTTTACATTTGATCTGTTCTACTGTAAATAAAATGTGGGTTTGTGAGATTTCCAGATGATTGCATCCTTTTAGAACGAGGGCTTTGCTTCCTGTGTGTCTCCAGTGCTTTTGGTTCCGTTACTGTATGTGTGTCCCAATTATGACTGCCTTTCACAGTGGTTCGCTGACTACACACTGCTGAACTGTCAGGGAAGACTCTCTATATGTTGTAGGGAGACCCAGCTCATCCCCATTGTAATGACCTCCACTGAGACCCAGTTGTTTGTTGGAACACTTTGCTATATTAATAAAGAGTCCTGGTCAGTCTTTTGTGCGCCCTTGTTATCAGTTAGCCTGCCACTTCAGAGATGCCAGTAATGAAGGGTCATTAGCAGATGCTACAGAGGACTGTCGCATTGCGCTCCCCGAACCTTTTCAAAGACCTTTTCAAACACTGTTATAGTTCGTAACAGGCAGGGACTTGTGCCGCATTGTCGTCACACAGGATCTGGTGTGTGCACAACATGGGCAAAACATTTACCTCAGCCTCATAGTGGCAATTAAAAAAGCACTGTGGAGATTTTTGAAGGCTTTATATCTCCCACCTGGTGTCCCATATTGGAAAACTGTGTCAACACAGGCAGTAAACACAACCATTAATCAGCGCATGTCAGCAGTCCACGGTAATGAAATTCAAGAATTATTGGTGATAATACACGACATTAATAGAGCTGGCTCTGTTTACGCAAAACAGAACCAAAAGCAAAGTTGTGCACTGAGCAAGATTTAAATTTAAACATGCTGTGGAGGTCACTTAATGACAAACGAACAGAAACGTCAATTAATAATTTCTGAAAAGCACGCATAAATGTTTGTCATTCTAATGAAGTGTAAACAAACGTGTCTTTTTTAGCACTGCAGGTTTAGAAACTTGCTTAATAGTGATATACTCGCTGTGTGTAATAGGACACATTGATCATTGCTGTCACAAACCGCAGTCATTCATCTCAAAGGTTGCAGCTGGAAAATCTGTTGAAATATGAAGCTCGTGTTTGCTCAAGTCTTCATTAACTTTTAACAAATATGCTAGATGTGTTTTTCCACCTAAAAGAAATCTAATAAATGTTTCATTCCTCTCCAATATTCGACAGAAATATGAAATGATTCTCAGCATTTAATAAATGTTGAATTGTTTTCAATATTTTACAGATGGTTTTGAAGTTTTCCACATTTAATGAATGTCGTATTTCTTTACAGTATTGATGATATGTGCAGACTAGTCATCGTGGTTTCCGTGTGGCTGATTTTCTCTCGTCTGCTCCGTCAAATGTTCAACAACAAATAATTTGGGGCATGAGCTTCACGTTGTCACTTCATAGGTTTCAGTTTTGAGCATCGTGTTTCTGTTAGTGGTGGTCTAATTTATCAATGTTATATGTGCTCAGAAAATGTGGGAAAAAAAAGAGTCAAAAATATTTAAAGATATTTATAATTAAGAATTGAGGGGAACACTTTGAAAACACACGCAATCTCAATCGGAAATCTATACTGATGTGGAGCGGGTAATGTGTTGGGAATGAAAGGATGCCGCATCCTTTGATGGAAATGAAAATGATCAGCGACCAGAGCGCTGAAGTCAAAGACACCATGAAAATCAGAGAGGACCAAAATGATGCAGCAGCCTGGTTGCTGTGACAACGAGACGATGGGCGCTGTCCTGGGGGAACTCCTGCCGGATCTGGACCAGGGCATCGCTGAGCTCGTGGACAGTCTGAAGTGTTACCTGGCATTGCTAACATTAATATCGGGAACAGGTGAACACGGGGGCCAGTCGATGGTATTAGTTCCCATGAAACCAAGCATTGTCATGCACCAGGAAGAACCCGGGGCCCACTGCACCAGCGTAGGGTCTGATACTGGGTCCAAGAAAGTCATACTTCTAATGGCAGCCATGGTGCAGTGGCCTGGCTTGTAAAGGTCTGTATGTCTCCACGTGGATGTGCGTCTCCAGACCGTGACTGACCCACCACCAAACCGGTCATGCTGAACAATGTTACAGGCAGCATAACGTTCTCCGTGGCTTCTCCAGACCCGTTCACATGTGTCACATGTGCTCAGGCTGAACCTGCTCTCGTCTGTGAAAAGCACAGGGCGCCATTGGTGGACCTGCCAGTTCTGGTATTCTGTGACAAACACCAGTCAGGCTCCATGGGGCAGTGACTCTAGTGAGTCCACTAGAGGATGTCGGGCCCTCAGGTCACCCTCCTGAAGTTCTGATTGTCTGGTCAGGAGTATTCAGGCTGCTGGAGGTCATTTCGTAGCTCTGGCAGTGCACATCCTGTTCCTCCTTACACACACCCTTGTCCTGCAGACAGTTTACGGCCCTGTCCAGCTTTCCTAGACTAAATGCCAGTTTCCTGTAATCTCTGGGTTGCATTTGAGCTCATGCTGGGAGACTTAATGACATGCTATCCTAGAGGAGTTCAACTACCTTTGCACCCTCTGTAGGGTCCAGGTATTGTCAGTGACATTTCCCCACTTTCTTTTTTTTGCCTGTTTTGTGAGTTTTCTTGAAATGCACCACAGACTGGCTCTGCTGCACCATCGTTCTGTCTTCTGTGCTTCTTCATACATATGCTCTAACTATAAAAAATAATACACATAATTAATCATCATATTTCTAGTTAACTTGAGATAAACAATGTGTAAGGTGATGTACCTGCTCTATAAGTGAATCGAATAGATCTGAGAGTTATTTGAATGCTGTTTTATTGGTACACAGAAGAAACTGCAGTGGAGCCAGAATCATTATGTCTCACAAAAATACACCTGAACCTTAAGCACTTTTTTATATGTTACTACTGTGCTGAGAGATGCTCATCTTATCAACAACATTATGAGCTCATTCTCCGTATCATCAAGAATCCATAGACAATAATAGATACTGTTATAGGTCTGACGGGCTGCTACTGCTACTAAAAAAAGTGAACTATTTATTTCCCAGCCAAGCCATCCATCCATCCATCCATCCGTCCGTCCATCCGTCCATCCGTCCATCCGTCCATCCATCCATCCATCCATCCATCCGTCCATCCATCCATCCATCCAGCCATCCGTCCATCCATCCATCCATCCATCTTCAACCGCTTATCCAGGGCCGGGTCGCGGGGGCAGCAGCCCAAGCAGAGAAGCCCAGACCGCCCTCTCCCCAGCCACCTCCTCCAACACCAAGGCGTTCCCAGACCAGCCGAGAGATATAATCTCTCCAGCGTGTCCTGGGTCTGCCCCGGGGCCTCCTCCCAGTGGGACATGCCCGGAACACCTCACCCAGGAAGCGCCCAGGAGGCATCCTTATCAGATGCCCGAACCACCTCAACTGGCTCCTTTCGATGTGGAGGAGCAGCGGCTCTACTCTGAGCTCCTCCCGGATTAATGCTTGGCTCCTTCCCAGCCAAGCATTAATAAAATATCTCTCATGTTAAACTCAGGCATGTTTGAACTGATGTTCGGCTATTACAGATTATGTGACCGCTATCAGTTGACAAAACATGAAAGATCTTGCTCGTCAGCTAGTGAGGATTCTGCTCAGGGCACACAAGCTAATGAACTAAGCGGGGCTAAGCAGGCGCCAAAGAGGTCGCACGTGTCTTTCTCAGCCAGGAGCCCTACAAACCTAACACTATGCCTGTTTACGAAACACTGTGTTTCATGAGGCTGTCACACACCTCTGTCGATTTCCACCATGTTGCCGAAAGTGGCAACATGGTGGAAATCATGTTGCCACTTTGCAGACATTTCCTGTCTGCACTTCACAATAAACGCCTCCTGCTAGTTTTATTGTGTGAAGCTTTGAATATGAAGGCGGGAGGTTTGTATCAAGAGTACCTTCAACAGCATTGAATCAACTGCTGTTGAATCCACCGTGTCTGGACCACACCCCCTCCAGGAGCTGCTGCAGTGCAGGAACGCTTCAGGTTCAGGAAAAGAAAACTGTGATGCAGTGCTGGGGGTGTGGGGGGGATAGGGTGGACAGGTCTCAGTGTGAGATGAGCCACTCCACCACTGTACAAATGAGTTAAAACAGGCTAATGGGCTTCACTTTGATGGCTGACCTTTAAATGTAATAACTTCATCTCTTTAAAGTCTTCTTAAATCCTCAATTCTTCTGACGTTAACATCAAGTTGATCGAAGAGACACCACTTAACATTACTCACACAATAAATGGATCAAGGCGTGTTCGAATAACATCAAAAACATCTGGATTGCATTCAAATCACACACAAAAAATCTGAATATTCACTGTTGAAAAGAGAATTTTTCCATCCTTTCTATTTAAATGTAAAACGCCTGAAAAGCCTACAGTTGAAAGTTTCCTAAAGTGAAAATTGCTTTTCTAATGACATGTTGTCAGTAATGAATGTCAGCAGCCCGGTTCTTCCTCACAGCCTGGAAATGAAAGTGGCAGTTTTCCTGCCAGGCCCAAGGACTCGCTACCTTCCATTTAATCTGTCACACACAGCCATTAAATGCAACAGTGACAAAAAAGAGTGTAAAAAAAAAAAAAGCATCTGCATTTATCCAAGAGACTCGGTGTACCTTGTTCTTGATTAAAAAACAAATGCTCCACAAAAATAATGAAATCCATTCGAGTCATTTTTGGAGCCTACCTCGTGGCAACGCTCTGTAACAACAGCTGGATCTGCGGCGTTTCAGGCTAATTGAAGCGTATTCGTTGTGAGGCTGCTGTGGCTTCACGCAGTAACAGGAGATGCTGTCTGCTCCCCCTGGGTCACAGTAAACCAGACATTACACTGGTGAGGATGAAAGGACTCAATTTAATTTTGCTGTTTTAGAGTCTGACAGTGACGATATACCATCGAATATACAAACCACGTTACGATAATGTGGCTCTGATGTTTGCCTAACACGAGCAGATGTAGTGTTCCTTTTATTGGTTTGTACCAGGCGCCCCTCCATGTTTCTCATCTGTATTTAGAAGAAGGCAACAGCCACCATGGGCTCCTTGATTTTAATGATTGATGCTGCTTAGCAGACGAATGCCAGTGTACGCTGCCTGTGTCTCAATCCACTGCTTCACAACCCCAATGAAGCCAACTTTAAGCTCTAGTGCAGTTCACACAGGTGAGTTATCATAAATGAAGAAATATTTATTTCCTCTGTATTTTAATGTGGGGGACTGAATCACAGGTGCTAGATTAAAGTGGCCATTTAAGGAAGCAAAGGATTCGGCCTCATCGAGCCACCGTGTGGCCGGGTGATTGGCTTGTCCACTGGGAGGGTCTGTGGCTCAATCCCCAAATCATCAAGTCTGCATGTTAAAGTGTCCTTGGTCAAGATACTGAACCCCAAATAGCCCCTGAAGCCTCCACCCCGGTGTGAGTGGTTAGAAGCACTTTGTTTTAGTCATATTTGTGTAGCCTAATGCATATCGTATAAACATGAGTAATGACATTGCAAAAGCGCCCAACAGCAGCGGCGGTACACTGAGATCCAAAATCTGTGTCAGGGAGAGCGTTCGGCCAAAACTCTTTGCCAAATCATCAAAACTAAGACCCGCCCACTCTGTGGGGTGACAACCTTACCCCAGGACAGAGGGGTAAAAAGGTTGCAGTACCAACAGCTTTTCAAACCACTTTTTGAAACGAGTGGATAATTAAAGGCATCTGTTTGTGTCACAGTGTAATCGCTACATTCTGATAACCCAGAAAATGAGTTTCTCTCAGGAGTAATTACTCTGTGTTTTTAGTAGCCTCAATAGTTCCTCTTTAAAATCCGAGCTGATGTTCATCTTGGACCGAATCTCTGGAAACAGGAGAATCGAGGAGGCAGTGGGGATTTGTTTGGGCTCGGTTCACCTTGATCTCAGTAATTGTTATGTGGGTCTGCAGGCCCTTTATGAAACGCACACATTTCTCTTTTTCCGCTCCCGTCTTAATAAAACTATGTATAACGTATAATTTGACCCCTGGGATCAGCTGTGGAGTCCATTACTATCTTAAAGATGTTTTTTTTTTAAAGCAGCAGCTCTGAATTGTATTTTATTATTTTTTGAAATTATAGGGTAACTATTTATCAAACAACTCCCATTTGACAGGTCCCATCATGAAAGTGCACATTGTCAACACTTCTTGTGATAATTATCCGCAGCATTATCTTATTGCTTTTGTTGCTTAGCATTCTTATTATCTTTAAACCTCTGAGTTGGATTATGTTTAAGTGTTTCTATATATATGTATGGACAGTAGAGAAAATGTGGTTGTGCCAGCGCGCTGACAGTGAAGGTCTTGATATTGTTGTATGTGTCTAATGTGCAGCTCAAGTCTCCACCCAGTGCAGCAGGCCCATTAACTGAAGAGAGACAGATGAACTCCTGCCATGCTATAATCATTCTCTAAATGAATGCATGTCTATTAGAGTCCCTTATAGAAGTGGATATCTACCGCATTCCTCTCCAATAACCTGATAATTGTCCACAAGGCCATTCTTATTAAAGCTGGGCACGCTGAGTGACACAAATATTGCTTGGCAGCCATTACCGGTCACCTTTCCATTGGTGCTGGCTTTTATGATGGCCGTTATTGAGATGTGCTGTGATCGTTGCTTTTACAGCCACTTTTCACTTTAACTTATTTGAAGACGCTGAACACCATTCATCTCGCAAATCCTTATGTTTGCCCTTGTGAAAGCATTAGGTAGTAAATCATGAGTATAATGGTGTTATTACTCTGCAATTAGTGACTTTCTTGTCTGATGCAGTTAGAATTTTTCCTTTGCGACTGATATTTTGTCATTGGGAAGAACTCGCACTTCAGTTTCTCCCAACAAGAATGTGGGAATCTTAAACTTGCAGACGGCAGCGGAAGACGGCCTCATAAAAAGCAATGACGAGCTTCTCTAATTAAAGTGAACTTATTTGGGATTTGGGAACGTAGTAGAGCTTCCTCAGCTCCTCTATCGACCTCTGCACCAGCTATTCTGCTGAAACGTTGTTGCTGCAACAATCAATATGGATCAACAATCTATCATCTGTGAAAACACTCACTGTTTGAAACTGTCCACTGTGCAAACACATCATTTAAATGCATTAAGTGCCGAATGACACCACAGGAAATGCTGTAATCGTTGTCCATGTTTCCAGCAGACGTCACACCTGATTAATCACACAAATGCCCCAATGAGAGATGGTTGTGATGATTCTCTTATCATTTTGAATTTAATTCAAGAAGCTGAGAGTTAATCAGGGTTATATTAAAGTTAAAGAGTGTTTATTTTTGTCACAGACATCGAACCTCAGGCAAGAAACATTTTTCCAGATTTACGCCGCTTACCAGATTTCTGAAAGTAGCTCAGCGCTGAGACGTCTTCTCTGACATATTTTGAAGATAGTTGTAAGAAACATTTTTTAACCTCAAACTTCACGCGGGGGGAAATTTGGACGACGTCCAAAAGGAACTCTTATTTTCTCTCTGCCATGCCGCGACCTCCTGGTGGCACGTGGAAACACTCTGCAAAAGAAAGCAGACTGGAAAGCTTCTTGACTTGTAATGTGAACGCGTGGTCAAAACGCTCAAAAATCACTCAGCAATCAGTTCAAATGCCAACAGTTGGTCTCCAGCGAGGCTTTCAGGGGCCCATAGATGGCCAAAGGAAGAGTAGAGATGTGTGAGCAGAGACTAAAAGGGTCGTCGCCATGACAAATGCTGCCATAGTAAGGCTGCTTTAACAATACTGAGATGTGATGCAAGAATTAATTACGAGCCAGAAGGTGAAAAACTGACTCCAAGCTCAGAGATTCGACGCGGACGCAGGAAACCGACTCAGCGGACCTACTAACGAACCTTTAATGACCGTGATGGCGTCTCGTTCACAGAACGTGTCACAAAATGTGAACCCAAAAGCAGAGCAGTGTGGGGTATCCCTGGAGACAAACTCTTTTCTATCCAGCTCTTCTCCCTCCACACTCCTGTCTCCACTATGTCTCCATCTCTGCTGCTATCAGTTAATGAAGCCCGGTCTGGAGCACGGAGCAGCACTAAACCAATCTGCAGGACACAGACGAGGAGCAGAGGGGATTTGTGGACAGCGAGACGCTCACAGGCGGTTAGCTTGGAGGCATCAAGCTTTACTTTGCAATCTGATATAGCCAAAGTTTGACTCTACATACTAAATAGAAAAAGCCTAAATATGGTAATAGAATAAATTGCCCCGAGATTTTCTGGATGTCACGAGCGTGGGCACCAAGGAGGCATGTTGCTGAAGTGTAAAAGCCATCTGAAATTGAGTTGGCAGCGGTACCTCTAAAAGAACCAGCTGAGAAAAAAAGCTGAAGGTAGCTGAAGAGGAATATTCCCCTAAGGTGTCTGAATTGCACCAATAAGGAAGGAGTTGAGCCCTGTGGGTGGAAGGTGCAGTCAGCTTCACTGAATTCGACACAAGCCTATCAGTCTGAATATGACTTCTCCAGAGGGAGTGGATCCCCCACGCTCGGCTGTCTGCGGAGAGCTGTTTTTCTTTCTGGGGGTAATTTGTGACACTCCTCGGTGAGACATCAATTCTTCTTGACATGGAGAGAAAATAGGAACATTTAAAGGCCTTTATTTGTCATTGTTTTTCCTCGGACAAATTTATGACCGGAGCGGCTGCTGGCCTTCGGGCAGCCAGCTCAGGGTCATTATAGATCTTCGTCATGTTGGCGTGAGTGTCTGTTGGGCTGGTAAGTACACATGCGCAGTCCCTTTTACTTTCACTTTTGCTGCTTGATGACGACATAAATAAGTGCAGCACTCAGCAGTTTCTGACAATCCTGTGAAAATGTTTAACAGCAATGGCGTTATGGTAACTGCTAACATGGTATCAAATTCATAAAGTGCGAATATCGCCGCCGAGTTCAAATTAGCCGCACTTATTAAACGCGATGCCTAATTTATTCATATCTTTGATTTCACAGCAGTTCCAGCTTGCAGCTGCGTCTTAACAGTTGGCAGCAAAGCTAAGAATGAAAGCGCAGTGCAGCCAGACTCCATGTCAATTTGACTTGGTTTCTAAAACTTCTCGCTCGAATAAATGCTCCATCTGTCTGTCCTGATCTCATCACCAACACTGCGTCTAATCCTGCCTCCTTAGACAGATCACAGCATATTCGCTGATGATTCTCCTCCAAATCAGACGACATTCTGGATTTCGCCGGGGGAGTCGGACCTCACCGAGTCTTGAACGGCTTCCAGGGTGACATTTTCATCTGAGCCCTCTTCTTATAGCGGTCTTCTCTTTTCCCCCTTCAGGATTTCGGCATTGTTACCAGTACTGGCGCACAAATCCCACCGCGCACCATGCAATTTATCCTTTCCCAGCATATGCACATATGTATGTACAGACACGTACTTCACGCTAAACATAACAGACTTAATGCCATCACACACAGTCACATATGGATACAGAACAACAGACACACACACAGCTAGACTGAAACACGCACACACACCCTCTCCAATAACTGAAAGGGGAAGAGGAAGCTCACAAAGGGAGTAATCTAGCACCAGGGAAAATGCCAAGTGTCTTATTAGTGGTTTAGCAGAGATGGCTGGGAATCGATGAACGACCCTACTGGTCACAACACAGCGCTCCCAGAGACACACACACACATCGTGGCACTCGGTCTGCACTATCCATCATAACAAAACAATGAAGAGAAAAAAGCAAACCCCTCCACAGCTAAAGACTTTCTCCTTCTTATCCCCCTTCTGTTCTGTGCTTTGGGAGAGACGTGAGAGTGCTGCCAAGCAAAGGCACGATCAACATAAGGAGTCCCTGATTTTCTGCTTCGGTCCTTGGAGGCGACTCCTCTATTCCACCTCCATGCTGCACACAACTATTTTTCTTTTTTTTTTACTGAAGTTATTTTTCTTTTCATGTTATTCTTGAAACTCTTCTACCCACCCTAAAGTTTTTGAAGCTTTAATAAAAGCTGATGAAGGAAATCTTGCAGCCCTGCAGAGGTACACGTGTACATCAAAGCGCTTGTTTGGCACATCAATCATGGCGGCAATGTTGTCGGCACGGAGCGGTTTCAGATTGTGAGCCGATGGGGAAAGAACTTGTTGGCTTAAATTAGAAACTAAAGGAGTTACTATTAAGGATGACAGTAAGTTATATGAATGGTAAACTGTTTGTATTCGCGTCGTTATGTTGACTGAGTTCAGTTACACAGTGCTACCATCACACAGAGTACCTCTGCTCACTTACATTAGCTCGCTAAACATTTTTCACTATTCTTGATCCATTTCTGACAAATGTCCCGGATCTTTGAATCCCAGGGAAACGTCAGAGACGGGGCGAGCTCTGGAAAAATGTGTCAAAGTGTGGTTGGAGCAGCCGCACAGGATCGCATCCATGATCGCAACAAAAACTACATAGTTAGTAAAGGTAAAAGTAGACAATGTCAAACTTCCAGGAGACTTCTGATACTGAATTTATTTCATTAAGTGTTTTTAAATCTAAATTACGAATCCTTGAGGCCAGGTCTTTAACATGCAATTGTTTTAACTGACTTTTTATGTATTATTTGAACTCTGTTAGATTTTATTGAATTTGATTTTTGTATTCTTTCATTTATTGTTTACATGTTGGTGTTGTCTGTGTTCGAGAAATTTCTGTAATTGTGAGACATTTGCTGCTGACTATCTTGGCCAGGTCTCCCTTGGAAAAGAGGTTTGTAATCTCAATGGGATTTTCCTGGTTAAATAAAGGTTAATAAAAATAATAATAATAGATAATAGGAATGGCAGCTTATTTTCTTTTTGGTAATTCCCCCAAATTGTCTAAAGCTTATATTCATAAAATAAAATATTCATAAAAGAATAGAAGGGCTAACAACTCACACACTCCCCAAACTAATAAGGTGAAACCTCGAAGGAACAACTTTATGAAAACAGACATCAGGCCACTTTCAGTCAGAAGCATTTCCGGGTGTCACTGATGTGTCCCACCATCAGTCGTCATCACAAAAATCAAAGGAAAGCAGCTGAAAACTGAGAGAAAAATTATGGGAAAGTAATTATTTTAATGTGCACAGACACGCCGCCTCCATAAAAACATAGAAGACATAACTTCTCCATAACGGGGCAAATAAAATATAATCTGAGTCCATTAAATAACAGTGACCACGTTTACTGAGTGACAGGAGCGAACAGCAGCGTCCCTTTTTTTTTTTTACAGTTTGGAGCAAACCGCTGTGAGCTACGTCTTTCCAATGCGTTGGTGTCCATTTCTAATTAAAACAGATGCTTTTAGCACATAAAAAGATCCAACCTTAAAGCGCTGTAGATTATTAATAATTTATATCGCTTTAAGGTGAACGCAGTGTTTTTCACAGAAAAGGTAGATATCCTCACTGACGTAACACATTTTTGTTTTTGTTGCTTCTGGCTGTTATATTAATGTTGTTATATGTTAATTACACACAGTAGTTGTCTGTGTGTTTCTTCATAACTACATAATGGTCACATGGCAATAAGTAGCCAGTGTTCAGGAAATCATTACTTTATTAAGAAAACTTTTTCATAATAAATGGTTCACAAACTTGTACAATAAAGAGAATAAATTAGTCATTATATGTTATTTAACTTTTCGTAATATAATATTTTCATACATCTAATCTAAGGTACACAATTCATATTTGGTAAGCCATGTTTTGGCACTCTGATGCAGTAATGGATGGATGGAGTTCGTTTACATTAGCCGTTGTATCTGTTGGTCCTCTTAAGATCAAAGCAGAAATAACTGCAGTACAACCTTCAGTTCTGCCATCATGCATCATCACACCATTTAAATTATTTGCAGTTAATTTAATGTTCAAGAAGAAAACAAAGCAGTAAACATCAAATTTGCGATTCTTTGTCTTGATTTTAAAGAGTGGTGTGTCACACCGTAGCATCCAAAGCGACGCCCCTCGCTAAGTTAATGAAAGATTAAGCGTGCATGTGGCTGCAAAGCACTTCAGTGTTTTTCCTCTAATTCCTCTGCCTCTTTTTAATCATTAAGTAAGCTGCTGAGAAGTTACTGAAAGAGTGGTGCAAACAAGGTTATTCCACATGAAAGGTGTGCAGATTGCACGGGCAGCGGTCGAACAGACAGGGAAACAGCTGGTGGTTAATGGTGTTCCCCAAGAAGAGCTGCTGCTATTCTGACCGTCTTCGCCACTGCGCTCGGTTTTTTCTGCTAACACTTTGATTGGGCTCCTCGTCGTGGCTTCCTGATCCACCGTTGTCCCTACTTCCCATTACTCACCCAGAAAATGAACTACACATTGCTATAGTGGCTCCAGGGACCCTCTGCAAAGTTCAGCCATTAAAATAGCCATTTATCCAAACGGCCCCTCGACACTCGCGGCACCTTCACAGTTCTGCTAAACTAAAATACTATTTGGAAGTGTAAAGTGACCTGTATTCAACTCAGGGTTGGCTGTTTAAACCCAGTGGGAATGTGCCATGGTGTACAAGCTCCACCTCCAAACAAGATGGACAAGCAGCAAACCAGAAAAATGATTAAAATGAATAGAAAAATGGCCGAGACCCAGCAGTCATTTATCAGTAACATCTAAAAACTGATTCAGAGATAAAGACCTTACTGAGTGAATCTAAAATCGATCTATCAGAGTATTTATGTAAATACTATTCAGTTTAAATCCAGTAGTAAGAAAAAAGCAGTCTAACTTCACTTCCATCCTTCAGCTCATTGCTCATGTCCTACCATAAAGGTCAACCGCCCTCTGGTGTTGCTGCCAGACATTGATACTAAACTCGAGGGTCATGATTGTCCAAGCCACCACAAACTATACAAAAAAAAAGCTGCACATACTAAAAAGGTCATGTCTGTAATGTAAAGGTACGAAAGCATGCCGTCATACAGGCAGGTGCAGGTGTGCAGCCCTGTGTTGTTCTAACTAAGCATGTGAGCTAAAGTCAAAGTATGTTAGCAGAAACAGGCTCTTTGAACTAAAGCTAACTTTTAGAGCTGTACAAATGTGTATTCATTAGCGCTGTCAGCGTTAACGCAAACTGATCTGCGTTAAAGCGTCAAAATTGTTAAATCCCCGTTAACAAGTTAACCCTGATTAATACATGTGAGGGGTTACTCGGCGTTGACGCGTTAATGCAGGTTAAACGCTTTAACGCCGTCATCATTAACATTTAAGCCATCTGGAGCGCAGACTGACTCAAAATCCCTGAAATGTCTCCGTCAATGCATTTTGGGCAGTTTGTCCAAACTTTGTCCATTCTGCACTCCAGACAGGTTGAGTTCATTAAAAATTGTAATCGCATTAATCGTAGTGACCGCATTAACGCGTTTAGCTGCGTTAATGGCGTATTAACGCGTTAACATTGACAGCACTAGTATTCATGTTTGTTTGACAATAACTCGTTTTAGCTGCAAAGATGAACCTTCTGTTGGAGTCATGTATACCAACATACAAGTTTGTAACATAGTGTTCATAAGTGATGATTCATGTTTGCAGTCTTTCATTTCTGATGTTCTTCTCTCTCCCCAAACAATGGCGGCAGATGGCCCCGCCCCTCCCTGAGCCTGGTTCTGCTGGAAGCTTCTTCCTGTTCAAAGGGAGTTTTTCCTTCCCACTGTTGCCAAAGTGCTTTCTCATAGGGGGTTATATGATGTTGGGTTTTTCTCTGCATGTATTATTGTAGGGTACCTTACAATATAAAGTGCCTTGAGGTGACTGTTGTTGTGATTTGGCGCTGTATAAATAAAACTGAATTGAATTGAAACAATGACTATATGCAGAAATTGCACTGATTTGGATTTCTTGGTTTATTTACTGTTTCACTCTTATTTAGTTTTGTGTCTTTGTAACCTTTCACTTTTATTGCAGTCAGCAAATGCTGCTCAAAAGTCCTCATAATTGCACTGTGGTACTAAAAAACTGCGTATGCTACGGAGGTAAAGAGCAGCTGAGGCTTGTTGCAGAAGTCTTTAGCACACTGCTGCTTCGTGGGGTTGGTCTGGTTTCCTTTTAGAAGTGCAGACCGGAGAGAGATGGTCTGTGGCTCGGTTTCCGTCCTGAGGATTTTTGTCCATGTTTGCTTTAGAAAGACTGTAAAATAAGATCCTGGCACAACTGTATGTGCGAGTATTCATAATGAGAACGGAAGCAGACGAAACGACGGTCTGCTGCTTTTCTTTCTCTTTTATTTGTCCTTTTCAGTCGTACCCACATCTGATCTACAAAAGAAGGACACTGTGTCTACCTCTCTCCTTAGCATACATATTGTTCTGGCTAAACAAACACACAGTCAACAATTACTTGTTCTGTGTACTTTGCATAGTTACTCTATTTTTCTCTAATGAGAATATTTAGTCCTTTCTGCCTCGAGGTTACAGAGAGCATCGTTTTTGTGCTTTCCTTCGTAAATCCATCTGTTACAGTTGTTAGACTGACAGATACAAAACAGAAGAGAGGTCCAAAGAAGAACAAAGCTATAAAAAACTTTGTCAGTCCAGATTTCTTCTGCTAGCAGAAAACTTATACTCATTATTCTGGGCTTCAATTTATCACTATCTCATGTACAATTTGCCGAATACTTAAAGGGCACACACATTTTGGATTCTGACTCTGGCTCACAGTCCTAGATGAAAAGACAAAAATCATTCACCTCAATGTCTGTTAAAATTTTCATGGCGGTCTATCCACTACTTTTATTCTCGGCCAAAGAAGTGCACTGATGCGCCAGCAGTCAAGCTGACTGATCGACAGCGCCCTCCTTAAAGTCTCGCCGCTGGCACGGGTAAAAGAAAAAAGCCAAGCATGCAGGCGTACTGTGACAGAGACAAAGCCTCGTCCCAAGCCTTACAACACACAGGATGGAGGGAGTACAAGGGATAAATGAAGAGCTTATCCCTGCTATAAATCCGACTTAATTCCAGTGTCTAATCAGTATTCTGCCAAGGCCCTCTTTCACACATATTTTCATCTGTTATACTAACCTTCCAATGTCTGTTAGAGAATCCTAAGTGGAATAGCTTCCTTTGGTAACCACAGAGAAACAGTGAGTTTGAGGCTGTGCCAACAAAGAACCTGCAGTGAGTACAGTGAATAGATATATTCAAACAAAGAGGAAGCGGTGACATCTCCCACACTGCAGAACAAAGCAACCATGGTAGGCATTACCTCCTGTAATTAGTGGACAGTGTTTAGTGAAAGTAAACAGGAAGCTGTAGTGGTGATTACACCGAAACGACTTTAACACAAAACTGTCACAACACACAAACGAAGAGCTAATACGAAACAGAGAGAAGTGGGACAAAGGCACTTCTGTAATTCAAAATTAAACACATGCAGTTTCCATGCGTGAAAATTATAACAGGGCCCTCAAACGTAATAATATAATAGAGCAACAAGCACTTATATGAGTGGCTCACAGCAAACTGTATAAAAGCAAGGCTATTAAAAGAATGGAAACGTTTCAGGCAACGTCCACGCCAGTGTGGACATGTTTAAAAATGCATTTTCCATCCACACTGAAAACGAAGAGCCCTCATCTCACTTAGAAATCCACAATAAGCGATTTTAAAAAAGAAGAAGAAGAAGAAGAAAGGGAGACTGACAGGACGTTTGTCATAAGAGTCATGTTCACCAGAGGATGGTGGGAAATAGTTTGGTTTTTGGACAAAAGAGACAAGGAAAAATTAAAGAATCTATCTCATCGGTTCAACAAAGGCCGTTTGTTCATTGCAGATGAATGAGACGACTTTACACACAGATTTTCAGAGTAATCTCAGAGGCATCAAACGCATATAGACGAGTATAAATGAGGCATAGCACATCACAATCAATTACTAGACTCTGTGCATGTTTATAAAAGAGAAAACATATGAAAAAAGACATTTTATCAAAGAGAATATAGAAATGTGATAGAGTAGAATGTAAGGGTTCCCACAGCAGGACGGCAGGTTTGATTGGCTGTGACCAGAGTCAGTCCAAGCTAATCAAAGAATCAGTTTGAAGGGCCAGTCAGTAATTTTTAAGTTATTCAATAGATAAAAAGACATATTGTACATAAATATACATAGATTAACATGCAACTCTGCCTTCCAACTAACTCATAATTAGTCCTTTAAAAATACACACAAATAGGTTTGTGCAAGTCGACGCCATATTTGGACTTAGTGGCTGGCCGAGATGTTTCCATTCTGGCTAACGTTTTACGCACATGGCTGGTCTCTAGTCACGTACGTAACACCAAAGACTAAAGTCATAGGCGTGCCCTGGACGAACATTTAAATTTGTGATTGCACCTTCAGACTCAAGCTATGAATGATCATACCGGTTTTATTTAGATAAAATGTCATCCGCTCCATCTTTGCTCTTCTTCTGAACTGAAGTCAGGGCTCTAAAACATGAAAACATGCATAAACACACTCAATTGTTCCCAATATTGTCACAATTACTTATTGTCAGCAGATTAGACACAGGACCCTCCCTCTCTGGACTGCAGGCAAGAACAGCTAAACAACAGTAGCTGCTTAAAAGCTAACATTATGCCAGCTAATATTAGCCTCCGGTGTTCCAAAATTACAATTTCCCACTGATATATCAATTTGATTACTATCTCACATCATGTGTGAGTGTCAGAGTCCAACAAAGCTACATCCACTTCAAAAAAAAGTTTCTCTAACACAGACTAACAGCAGCTAAAGCAGGCTAAGAGACTAACAGCAGCTAAAACAGGATAACAGAGGATAACAGCAGCTAAAGCAGGCTAACAGAGGATAACAGCAGCTAAAGCAGGCTAACAGAGGATAAGAGCAGTCAAAGCAGGCTAACAGAGGATAACAGCAGTTAAAGCAGGCTAACAGAGGCTAACAGTGGCAAAAGCAGCAGTGCATGCCGACAGAAATGTTGTGTATATCTTCAACAGCTCACCTCGGTATGGCTGTGATCGGTCAGCTGACTCACGTCACATCTCTTTCATAAAGATTTTAAGCCTCTTCCAGTATAAATAAAGGTGGAGACTTCATGTTGTGTACATTAACTCAAACACTTTACTGTGTTACTGTGTACTTTAAATGTACTGTAAAGAGCAAGTACAGTACATTTAAGTAACTAATGCACTTAGTTACTTAAATGTACTGTACTTGTACTTTAAGTATTTCATGCTGTGTTGCTTTCTGCTTTTATTCCATATTTTGGATGCATCTACTACATTGTGTACTCCATACTACTTATTTTATAGCTTCAGTTATTATTTTGCTGTTACATTGCAATAATAGCTCAAACTGCCCAGCCATTTATAAGTTATTAAAATCATCATCAGCTGCAACATTAAAGAGATTTACACATCAATAAGTCAATAATCACGATCCATTAATATCATATATAGAACAGAAATGCATAATGAGTACATTTACTTTAGCTACTTTAAATATATTTTGGATGTACAACTTGTTTACCATTAACGTACTTAAGAAGGATGATGACTTTTGATTAAAGGTACACAGATTATGTTGAAATACTTGTGCAGCCCCACTTTTCACACAGTAAAGGTGTAATAGACCACATGTGGGGCTGAGCCTGAAAATCCTGGTTTTCTGTACTGATTTTATCTCTGTTGAAACACTCTGCTGTCCTGTGGGCTCCTCTGGCGTGTTCTTGGTCCCTGTGCACCACATTTAAAACTCCTGCCGCTGCATCTTTGATTCCGTTTGAATCCTTGGATCTTTCGTACTCCACGGCACGGTGCAGTCAGACACCTTACAGTAAAGATAGATCACTTTGGACATTACAGCAGAAAGTGGAACAGAAGGTTGTCAGTTCTTTGATCCAAGTCCTATGAGGCCTGGATGCATATAGCGCTACCTGCAAAAGCGTAATCTCACATCTGAATAACTGTTTGATGTTAGTTAAACCTCTCCCATTGTTGCCTCATTTCCAGCTAATTTTATAGTCATACTGCACATGGTATGTAAATGTTATGCTTGCTTGAGACCCCTGAAATACCTGAGGGAGACAGAAGTGTTGGTGCACAAAAGGCCATCCGGCAGCAGAATAATTGGGGGAAGGAAAGTCTGACGATTATTATGGGGTTGAAAAGTTCTACTGTGAAACCAAACTTCAGTGAATCCCAAGGTGGTTGGTTAGGTCTGCTCCTTCCAAACAAACACAATGAATGCAGGAATCAGAAGAATCCATTCACACATTTGATGTTTCTGCCAACATAATAAATGAAGCCTGCAGTACCGAGCAGTTCCCTACCAATAAAATCTGCAGCAAATATAACATCATAATGAATCTCATTCAAAAAGCATAAAACAAATGTACAAAACATTAGGAACTTTCACAAAGGAAGCAGATAAGGCAGACTACAGTGAGTTGCTGTTGTACAAAGTGTGTTGGATACAGGAGAAGGTGACAGCTGTAGAGATGTCAGGGACTTTGACATGGTCCAGGTTATCTGCCTCCAAACATCTCTGCTCTTCTGGCCAGTGGTCACAGGAGGGAGAAACCATAAAGTGGTGAGAGGAGATGAAACCAGCCAGACCACAGAGGCTCCACTTCACTTCCAGGCCTTAAATAATCAGCCGCTCACATCTTGTTGCGATATAGAAAGGCACCTTCAGATGTCTTGTAGCGTCCAGGCCTCAGCAGGTCCACGTCCAGGTCTCTGGCAGCACATGAACCGACCGTCTCGTAGGCGCGGGTGGTCGTAACGTTTTGGCTCGTCCTTCTTATACTTCCAAAAAGTTGTCTTAGAAAACTATTTATAACACACCTCAAACTTGACAGTTTTTTTTAAGCAGGACTTTGTGCATCTATTTTGCTCTGTTGCCCATGTCTCATGTCTACCTGTCAGCCAAAAGCAGCAGAAAAGCGACCTGCTGCGTTAAGGTTTCACACCCCTACAGCCACATGTGCTCGGACTGAATTCATTATTCTTTAATGACACGCACACACACAAACTCTTAAGTTCCTGATGCAATTATTGCTCATACACCTCATGCAGATAAATGTGAGCTGTACTGTAGCATCCTGCTGTTCCTTATTATAAATAGCCTCTAATGAATCGTTACTTCAAGCCTACCGATAGGCCTCTGACGTGAGTTATGTGTTATGGTGGTTATGAGAGCACACTGCCAGGAATCATCAGATGGGGTAATTATTGCCTCCTCCAGTTTAATCTGCCCTGGCCACATCCCTACATGTTGCACTGACATTGCGTGGAGGTGTTTGAGAGGCTTTTTCTCGCCCTCCCTCATTCCAGATCTCACTTTGTTGGCTGCACAGTACTTTTGATAACCCAACATAAAAGGTCTTTGTAAGACACCATCAGATCAGCTCCAGTGCACCATAGCATTGATTTTTCAAGTGTCTGGATCTCTACTGCGGAGAAGGAACACCGTTTTTCTACAAATGATGTTCCTTCATTTCGTGTTTTGATGATATTTCGGACTGTGCACCGTCCAAGACGTAGGCGCACAGTTTTGCACGGCTTCTCAACTGAGACTGGAGCTGGTGATTTTGGTGGTCATAGCATATGGTTGACTTCATACTTTCATACTCAGATCTAGGGCTGGGCAAAACGATTATTTTCTGAATCGATGAATCTAATGATATATGTTACTGCTAAGCAGCTTAAATTAGTTTTGCATTTACGGAGGTTGGGTGTTTATCTCTGAGTGTATGTCTACGTGGGGGGTGTCTGGATGAATTAAAGGGTAAAAACCAGCGTTAGTAACAAAGTTGAAAACTTACGGTCATTTTATGATCGGCCATTTCCACCTTACAAAGCCGGCAAAGACTGAATCACTTCCTGTTCGGTTC